>CM043111.1:44862514-44956545 GCA_023701765.1 Hylyphantes graminicola
GCATATTCTTAGAAACTAAAATAAGGATTATGGTGCAATAATATTCATTGGAGGGATTCCTTTAGATATTTCAATCCTGAATCAACCATTTTTTTTTATTATTTAAATGTAATTTTGCATTAAATGAAAAATCAACTATTATAAGCTGGAGTTTGGACTTCTTAGCTTCTATAGTTAAAATTCAAGTTATTTTTGTTTAATAGAATATGACTTTAAAAAAAAAAATGTGTATATAAAAATCATGTGTGTGCCACTACACATTACTTACTTACTTACTACACTTATACTTACTTACTTATTTGAATTTGAAATTAAGAATTATTATTTAATAATTATGAAATCACTCCACAAACTTACAAATAGATGTAAATTACACTTATATTGATATACAAACATCTTAAGCGTTCATTTATTGTAAAAGACGATAGATAAAAAAGGTAACGATTTTTAATTCAATATTTAAAATATATATAAGAATTTGTAAAAAAATAATAAAAAAATACTTAAAACCAACAAATAAATTAGTTACTTAAAAATATCTGTATAATAATTTTCATTCATTATACAAACTTCAAACGTATCTATAGAACATAGTTTAAATAAAATTCTAAAACAATTGACCCTTTCATTCCCAACTATTTATTTTTCGTTCCAAAAATAAAAAAAAAAAATTTAATTGACTTATTATTCATTCAGAAAAAAGTGGTTAAATTCAGGGAAATTTAAATTTTTTTTATTGAAATTAAGGGGAAGAAATTGCAATTAAAATTTTTGAATAAATTATAACAATACTTTTTTAAACTTTGTTTGTTAAAAAAAAATCCAATTTTTAAACATATAAAAATGCACGAGAAGTTAGGGCCAATTTATCTATAAAATTGGTTCAGTGAGAATTTTTTTACCATGTTTTTCATATTTTCATTTAACTAACAAAAACTATTTAATTCTTCAAAATACATGATTTTAACTTTTAAAGATACAAGAAGGAAATATAACTTAACAGAAAAATGAATGAATAATTTACTAAAATTTATTTGAAATAAATACGAGTTTTAACTATGAGAGAAAAATTACAAGTTGATGATTGCTAATTATTAATTGATTAAGTGTTATTATCAAACTCAAGTTAAACATATATTTTAATTATAATAAAGAAAAATGTCAGTTAGTATCACTCAATGCCTCGCATCGAAAGTCATTATCCTTACCAAAAACCAAACCCACTTATCCCAACCTTGATGAACACCATCTCCAAAAAAAATCAGATCCAAAAGCGAGCATCGGTGGAAAAACCATCACCGATTGATACAAACAACTCCATTCATTTTCACACAATAAAAAAAAATAGAACTGAACAACCTTTCGATAATAAGCAAACGTACGTCCTTCTTAGGCTTCCACCTTTGACCACACCTATTCCCAAAGACGTCCGAAGAAGAAAAAAAAATGTTCGAATAAAACAAAAGATGCCAGAAACAATTGGGGGAATTCTTAGGAGAGGAGGGGTTTTCAAGAACCATCAAATTCCATGTGACGTAGGTACTGTGGAATTTTTTTTAGGGGTTTGACCATGGATTGCAAGTATATAAGATACTGCGCTGACAATGGGAGAGTATATTTGCAGTCTAGTGTCAGACAAGCAAAGCTCTCAATTTTCGAAATGGCAAAAATCGTGAGTCTCCCTTTTGTTTATTGTTTATCGTTATGGAACTGCTTTAGAACTTTTGTAAAGTTAATTTTTTAAGTTTTGTAATACTTTTAGTTTTTAGAAAACTAATTTTTATGACATTTAATTTTTATGGCTGAGTGAATATTATTATCTAATAATTACTTTAAAACTATTTTCTATAAAATAATTTTTGTGCGGATGAGTGCATTCCATCATCTAATAAAGTAATTTTTAAGACGTATAATTTCTTTTATTAACTTCGAAATAAACTGTTATTTTTTTTATAGATTTACGTTTGAAATTTCACAATTTGATGTTCTTAATATTCATTATAAAATTAAACTCTTAATGTTTAAAAACAGATATTAAGTTTACCCAGTTATATTTCAACAATTATTTTTGAAATCATGTTTGTAATCTAATATCTATCTTTTCAAGTACGATTCAGATTAAGTCTCGATATTTTATCATAAATAAGTTTCAGTGAATATTTTTAAATGCACAAACAATTGAATATGAATAATATGTTTTAAAGTAATGTCTTAAAAGAGTATAATTAATAAAGATATTGTGTAAAATTACAAAGGGATTTTCATTGTTTTCCAGTTTTCCATATAAAAACAGATGACATTTTTAGTGAAATAGATAAAATTTCAGAGAATTGTTTTAATAATTTGATGCCCCCCAATCCATACATTTCAAATGTCCTTAAATTGATTTGAAATCATCTATCAAATAATCATTAATGACCTCCATACAATAAATATATTAGAATGATACACAATTTTGATAGTCTATTTCGTTTGATTGCTTGACATAACTAGCGGTCGGCTTTATTTTCAAACGTCCATTACCCTTAACAATAATACTGACAAAAAATAACCTTCTCATAATCAATGGAAATAACAAAAGAAAATATTTCATAAAACGAATATATTTATTCCAGGCACTTCTCGTTGTCTTGGCTTTGGTCGGCTTCTGCTCTGCAGCTAGCTTCGGAGGCTTGAAGGACTTCGCTGGAAACTACTACGACTTCACCACCGGCCAGTACTCCAGCGCCCTCACCGGAAAAGTCTACAACACCGCCCCTGTCGTCGCCCCTGTAGCCCCCGTAGCATACGCTGCTGCACCATACGCCGCTGCCCCATACGCATACGCCGCACCTTCCTACACTGCCCCAATCGTTGCTGCTGCTGCTGCTCCTTACTACGCTGCTCCTTATGCCCCATACGCATACGGTGGTGCAGCGTACGTTTCTCCTCTGTGGAAGAAATAGGTAAGAATCGCGCTTTCCAATTTATGTACATGTAACTTTTGATATTTAAAAACTTAACTATTTACTTTTTTAAATCACTAAAAAATACTATAATCATTGTTGGTTCGTAAAGTGATAGAATGCATTATAAATTACTCAATTATATTCATACTTGATCGTTTAATCCTGTTTTGGGACTTTTTATATAAATTGAGTAATTCCCAATAAATCAGTGTTTGTTTGTTACAGTATATATTTTAAATATCTTTTTAAAATAATTCCATTTACAAAGTTTGACTCTAGTTCGTGATTTTTTTTAAAACATAAGTAAAACTTCAATTTAAAGATAAGCATTGTTTTCGATTGAGGAATCCTTTCAATGGCAATGATAAAAATACTAATTTTTGTTTTTGTTAAAACACGAAATAATGAAATTAAAATAGTTAAATATATTGTTTACATGGTGTGACGAATAACTTTAATATTCAGTAGTCTCTGATGGAAGCGTTATATTTTATTTATTAGTTTTTACATATTTACAAGAGCGTTTAAGAACATCAACCTTCCATTTTCTATCTTCTTTTTTAACAACGTTGCCACACATAAAATTATAACATTTTCAGAGTCACGTTCTTTAAAGTTGTTTTACGTGTTGTTTTTGGTTTATTTGAATCCTTATAATGGCAAGAATAACGTATTTTAATTTGTTTAATTATTAGAAAAAATAAGCTGAATGAAAGCATTATACATAAAATCAATTAACTTTTTTTGGAAATGAAAAATTCTTTTATTAAGTAAATTATTTTCAAATATAATGATCAATAAATAAGACAAAAATTACTCTTTTTACTTTTCACTTTTACTCTACTAATTCGTATAAACCTTTATACATTGATCTTAAAGTTTTTGCATGAGTTTAAAACTTTTATATTGTGTTTAATAAATGAATCTATTTTTTTAATTAATAACTACTGTTAAAATCTGATTAAATTCAAATTTAGATTAAAAATTTCACTAACTTCTTTAACAGCACTAAAATGATAAATCAAATTAACCTAATTATTTAGTTTTCCATCTTAACAAAGCATTCATAATTTCATTTTAGATATTTTTTTAATTAAAAAAAAATGTTTATTAATTTTACATTCCATACAGATTGTCATCCTCAACTTCTCATGCCAAGAACAACTGAAAAGACGACGAATGGAACTTAGTCAATATTTAAAACATCTGAGCCAAATGTAATTTTATACTTCTCCTACAACTGCCGGACCATACAAGTCCGATTGCCAAATATTGTACATTAACATCTTTTGTACATTAAGGTTTAATAAAATCAGTCTTTTGTTTACATTTTGGTATTTATATTAATTAAGAACTATGGATTATCTTAAGTTATAAAAGTTTATTAAGTTATATTAAGTTCATATATATTTTAAGTTAAGTTATAAAAGTTTCACAAATTTAAAATTAAATTTTATAAACACAAGACACTTGTTACCAAAGACAAGGAAGAAACGAAATATATCGATTTTAATGTAACTAATTAACTAGGAAAAAATATGAAATAAACATTATAGCAATTACTTAAGCAGCGATTGAATTAAATAAAAAAATAATCGGTAGAAAATTTGATGATTTTTAAGTTATAAAAGTTCTTGTTAATTGCAGGCTACTAAGATTATAGTTTTTTTTTGTTAGATTATTTTAAACTTATTTAGTTTTTGAAATATTCTTTACTAGATACATATTTAATTAAATGAAAAAAAATCACCAAAGAGATACCGTAGTAAAATTAAATTATCTTATTTTGTCATTATGTGCTGGTATAAAATAACCTTATACAATATATTTTACCTAACAAGTATGCAATCGAATATTAGATTTACAAAAAATTAAAATCTAAATAAGTTACAATTGCACGAATTAGTAAATTTATAATGAACTTGAAAATTATCACCTATGAATATTGAAATATAAACTCAGGCGAAGTGTAAGTAAAAAGCGTTTTTTGTTTTTACCATATATTTCAAACATAATAACTGCAAATCCGGAAGGGAGAAGATGAATTCCTATAACAATAGTAAAATCTTTTATCTGTAAACAATAGCAGACAATTTAGATTGACGAAGTGCACTTTCACTTCAGAAGTGCATTCTCCATGCTCTGTGTGTTTGTTTTGCATTAAACTATATTTGCAATGGCCGAAGTTCAAAATCAGTTTCTTCATTGTTAATTTATTAATTATTCCCCCCAAAGAAGAAATTAAACTTTGGAGTTTAATCAGTTTCAGAAATTATTTTAGTATCATATCAATGATAATTTAATTCAAAATCCACACAAGTACACAAAAAGGGAAAGAATTTTGAAGGAAGTGTTGGAAAAAAAGTCTTACTAAGGTCAAAACAAGACAAATATTTCCAAATTTGATTTCTAAGGTGTAATAAATCTGCAGTGAAAACTACATTAAAATATAAAGGCAAACAATGCATTGTCATAAATAGTAAAAGTTTTATTCAAGTTAAGTAGGCCATTTTCGTAGATATTGTATGTGATGAAATGTTCAATAAAATTCTTAAACGTGAAATCTCATTCATTTTAAACATATTACATTTTTCTTTCAACACTGATGTATCGAAGGATTTCTGCTAAAAAATTATAAAGGAAAACAAATGAAAAGTAGGCCTGCTTAGTTTGATAGCTCCGTCATAACTAAGGAATAGATAAAATGTATGTTTTTTTTACGGCACTAATAGAGAATTAAGTTACAAAGCTCGAGAAAGTTCATTTTCATTCAAGGGTTTCCATTGCCACTCAAGACCTGAAAGATACCTTTTGAAACGGCTTAGATGCACCATAAACTAGATATCTGAAGTATTTACAACTTAAGGTCAATAAAAATCTGATTGTTCTTCTAGAACGGGGAACCACCATTTGAACTATAGGTTGTAAGTCTACTTGCCAATTTCGGTAGTGTTTTTTTCTCAGTACTATATTTATCAGTATTCCCTTGGCATAAACTTTTTTCCATCTACTATTGGTATGTTAAAAGAACAGATTTTGAGTTGAAATTAAAATATATATCATCGTAGTAAGTTATACAGTATCTTTTGACACATCGGCTGACATCAGATGATAGGATGGCAAAATGCATTACGCTGATGAGATCCTCTCATTATGAGTTCGAACCATCTAGTGGAAGAAAAATACACTCTTTCTCAAACAAGTAACCAAAAAAATACGATTTCATCCATTTACTGCTATTCCTGAAAGGATTGTCATCCACTCTCAATAACCTTGATACCAAGCGATCAGTTTTTCTCAGATATGAGGACTTGTATATTCTCACATTCGAAAAGACATGTCATTAAGTTTGTGAACTATGTATTCTTAACTATTATGAAACTGATATTTTTGAAAAATAAATATGAGTGCATTTTTTTTTGCATTTTGTGTATATTTCAATATAAATATTATTAAGATATAATATTCTTACTAATGATTTTATAGAGGATTCTACTATCATATATTTGTTTGTTATCTAACTACCATAACTAGTTATCGAGCAGTTTAAAATTATCACGCTGTCAAAAAGGGTGCAGAATGAAGCAAAACAAAAGGCTCAATAGATTTTCTATATTGAAAAATCAAACAAATATCATTTAAATAAAAACTTTCATTTTATGGGTATTTGCTTGTTAAGTACTTGAACAAAATTTTATTGGGCCTCAATATTTTCCGCATCTGTATGATGTTAGATTTAAAATGATTGCGTACAGTTGAAATAAAATTAAAAAAATACTGTTAAGAATGATAACAAAAATATCAACTTCAGATCTTGTAGAATCTATACGATTTCCTTTTAATTTTTGTATTAAAAATCACTTGAGAAAATTATCAATGGATAGTTTAGCAATAGAATAATGTCGAAAATTACTAACCAAAATTCTCATTCATATAGCTTTTACACCATTGCCCTATAAATACATGATTTTATAGTTTAATTTGATCATCAATATTATGCAATAAAATTATGTCACAACATTCTGAGTAGTTTAAATTTTAAAACACAACCATAAATTGAAAATTAATCTATTTCTAGTTAGTTATCAGCTTCGTTAATAATTTCTAGGCATTATAGCAAGACAAAATTTAATTTTTTTTCAGACAATCGAAAATATCTCACAACACAATTTTCCATAAAAAAAATTCTGTAAAACCATATGAAATAAAAAGATTGAGTTCAAACAAATGTTCTTTATTAAACTTTCAACGCATATAATAATGGCAAAATAGAACAGAACTCACAAGTGTATTTCTGTTTAGAAAATAATAAAATATATAGTAAAATAATAATATATATATTAGATATATACACACACTTGTTATATGTTTACATGCACAATAATTTTTGTATTCATGCTAAATAATTAAAAACAGTTACGCATATTTTTTTAAATTAATGTTACTTTTTTAAGTTGTGTCAAATAAATTATCAATATTATGATTTTATTATTTTTCGCATTTTTACCTAAGAATAGATTTTTTGTCATACATTGATACACGATAGTAAAAATTAGTGGTAACACTACGAAAACTCCTCATGCAGTGTACACACAGTATTGAAAAGAAAGCAGGATTTTTTAATTTAAATGTAAAATGTAATTTTTACATAAGTCTTTATAAGAAACACTGTATTCAAAACACAGTGGAAATGGTAAATGAAAAGCTTGAGAAATTTTTTAATTTAAAATCAGTAAAATATTTAAATCCAAAGTATTAATAAACATCAAAAATTGAGATTAATTAAATAAATGCTGCTAAAATTCAAAGAGGTAATAATTCAACAAACCATATCTAAGTAAAATGCCACAATATAATGTGTATTGTAAATATTTAAAATAAGAGTGCATTTTAAAAAGCCATAAGTTTTATTTAATGAGCCTTTATCAGGCTTCATATCTTATTAACAGAATAGATTTATTTTTATATTAATAGCATGTTATCATGGTTAACCTGTGATGAATCGAACTCATTCATTGTCATTTTAACTACATTTTAAACATTTGTAATACTTTTACGTAACACAATATTTATAACTATCTACAAATGGCTCTTATGTAATTTTCATTTACATTTACAAACATGTAAAAATAAAACCTTCTACAAATATTACTATCTACAATTGTACACTAGTTAAATAAAATTATAACACTTCATAAATCTAACAAAACAGTTGTGAAACAATCTACTGTCTGTTGAACATTTTAATCTGAAACAAATGCTAAAAGTAGAATACATGTAATTTTATTCTATGAAGGTGAAAAAATAGAAGTAATGAATCAGTCGCTTTTTTCTTCTCTATTTGGAATTACCCCACAGTAGGATCTGAGAGTCGAGAAAGTGCAGGATCTGTGGCAGCATTCGTCCACCACCCCTCTGCGCGTTCGAATCATCGGGAAGATATAGTCATCAATTTCGGGTATAGAGTTGCCTTCACTGGTCCAATCTGAAACAAACAGAACATGAAAAAAAAACACAAGTAAAAATGGGCTTGGAGCTCAGTCGGTACGTGGATTGCCTGGCATGCGAAAGGTCGACGTCATTTTTGACGATTCATGAATCATCAAGCCTCATTTCGTTAATTTTGAGGATTGTTTCATCAATCTCGTGACTTTTGAGTAAACGCGAATCTTCACTTTTACGATCGTGATTTGACGATTCTGTATCTTGATTTTGAGGAAACTGAATGTCATTGTTGTACTCACATGCTCAAAAATGACGAAATATTTCGTTAGATTAGACGACATTCAAATCCTCATAAAAATGACGATTCAAAATTCCTCACTTTGAGGAAAGGAAAACTCTTAGCACTTGCCAGTAACGGAATCGTCAAAATTAAGGAAAATTTCGTCGTTTTTGAGCATTCATTTTTAGAGTGCAGGACATTGCCAAAATGTCGTGTATACTACAAACAAAACAAAAAAAACTTACTGGCAAAATTGTCACTGGTGCAGGATTAGAAACAACAACAAAATGTATGTTATCCCTTCCAAATCAGTCGAAAGTCGGATATTAGTTTGCACTACAGAAGTACGAAAATGGCTACTTTGTATTTTGATATTTTAGTAAACAATTTGCTGCAGGTATTTTGTATTGAAGAAAGTTTAGTGTCAGAAAATTTAAATTTAAATTGTCTCAGAAGAAAGATGAGAAGCTAACAAATGTTTTTGTAAATTGGCATTCAACTTACTGATTATTGCCTAAAAGACTTGTGCCCTGCCAGATTCTGTTAATTCAAAAACATATTTTTGAATTATGAATCACCATCTGATTATGTATGAAGTTATTGAAGTTAGTGAATTTCCAATAACGAACACTTTTTGATTTTTTTTTAAAATTTAAGTGGTGTCATTAATTTACAACTGTAATAAAACAGATAATTATGCAAAATCTATAATCAATATATAGAATTTAAATTGAAGATATTGTTCAAGTCTTCAAATCATTTTAAATATTTCCTTTCAAATTTTAAGTATCAACAATTACAAGCAGTAGAGGGCAGCACTTGAAAAGTCCACAACACAAATATGGTTTAGTAAAATAAAATGTTACGTATTTAATTTTATTTTTTAATTCTATTAACTTCAATTTTTTTA
The DNA here is from genome assembly GCA_023701765.1 of Hylyphantes graminicola. NCBI lineage: Eukaryota > Metazoa > Arthropoda > Arachnida > Araneae > Linyphiidae > Hylyphantes > Hylyphantes graminicola. The sequence continues at coordinate 44,872,098 of CM043111.1, forward strand.
TAATTTTAACTGTAGTTAGAATCAAATGCATTTGCACCCCCATTTAAAGTGTAGTTCCACTCATATGGTATATTATTAAATTTGTGTGCATCATAGTTTTTTACCCAATTAAAGTATAAATATTATATATTTTATCTTTACTTTAGAAATGAATAATGGAAACCCATAAATTATATGGGTTCAATATAAAATTTGGCATTTTATTTTAACTGTATAACATCAAAATTTTTCGAGACAAGTGTTTTGCATTTAAATCTATAAATTAGAAAAAAGTGATTGATTTACAACTCTGCAAAGAAACTAGAAATATGCTTGAAGGAACAACAAACCGCAATATGGTTAATACGGGGTTGAATATACAAATGATGTGATAAAAAGTTATTTTTAAAAAAATGTATTGAATTTGAAAGCAAAACGTTCATGAATTAGTTGATAAAAATTATTTTTAATCAAATTGTTTTAAATTAACTTAAATTTTTATTTAAAATTTATGATTAATTTGCATGCAAATTCGTAGTATATATTTGGATTTTTGTTCAATAAAAATTATGTTTTCAAGTATTCAAATACTCCCTGGTTTGTCATTATCCATCTATACGGTGCTTCTAAAATGGACTTAAATTTTAACTCTACTTTTTTATTGTAATTTTTAAAACTTTGTATGCATGTGTAATTTATTTTTTTAGTTACAAGAAAATCTTAATTTCGTTTTTTATTTATAAATGCATAATTTTCAAACTTCACATTGAGCAAACCCTCTCACCGATTTCAGGTAACATAAACTGCGAGTTCCGTTTCGTCGCTACTGGCTCATTGTATACTCCTTGGCATACAAAACTGATAAGCTGTGAGAGGGACCTTCCACAAGCTCGAACTGACGATCGCTTTTGCAGTCGACTTTCTTGTCCAGCACCCAGCATGAAGTGCATACATGCGACCAGCAGGACAGCAGAGAGCAACATCAACTGCAAAGAAAAAAAACAAGGATGGTTCTTTGTTGTAGGGTTGAAAGGTGATCTTTATAATCTTGTAACTTTTAAAAGACAGAACTAAAAACGCATTAAATTGTTAACGAGTATAAACGTTAAAGTTTATTATTTAATTCTACTCAATTTATTATCAATTAATATTGGTAAAACATAATGAAAAAAATAAAATATATAAACAGTTAAGAGCATATTTTGCTATTTCGATTCTATTTAAGAAATGTGACACAAAAATAGATTATACTTCCATATGCAAAAGTACAAAGTTATGAAGTAATTAAACGATAAGGTCATATTAAGAATTGATTAAATGGCGTAGCTAAAAGTTAATAGAATGAAATTGGTTATAAAGTTCTTTGGTAGTATGAATATACGTAAGAAAAAAATCTTACCCTGGCTGGCATCTTTAAGTTTATAACTTCAAAATGGTCAAAGGAATAGCTGCTTTCTCTCTCTTAAACAGTTTGACAGTCGTCTTTTATACAAGGCACTTCGTCGCAATGACGTCTGCGAGCCCTGGTTTTCCAGGGTCTGGGATCCTGGAGTCTGGTCGTCTACACCAAACAAAAAACTGAAATTGTTTCCTTAACCGTCCTTGTGGTCCTGGATGCTAAGTCACCACAGCTGACACCCAAAGAAGATTAGCTTACGTATTTCGCAATAATAAGTCAACATGATTATGGTAGACACCATTCAAAATAATAAAAAAATATATATAAAAAAAATCAATGATTCTTGGTAAAGTTCCTGATGGGTTATGTATTTAATCCTATTAAGGGAGTTTTAGCACGTAGGACAAAAATACTTTTTCAATGCTTTTAATTTGGGACCAGAGTACCAAGAAGACGGATTTGGCTCTGACGTTTAATGCTGGGCAGTGCGTCATTAGTCCATATGGTTTGGTCAGTGTTATAATCATCTGGAGCTGGGATTGAAGTTGTTTAGGCTGCCCGGGCCCGAGATATCTAATGCTTAGCATGACGTCAAATCATCCAGAACAGTCGATTGAATTCCCTTAGACGAACCAAATAAAAGTACTAAAATTAATCCAGACAAGGTTATAGACTTATATTTAGATACTTAATCAATAAGACAGCTATAAGAGTTAAGTAATGCCCTGGGCCCGCCCCTGGGAAAAGATATAAGCAGTATTCAGCCAATTTAACAAGAAAGGGTTTAATTCTTAGTGCAGGCCAATATGGTGTCTTTCTTAGACTTTCTTACTAAAAATGATCTACAAAAATTTATTGTTCACCTTTCTAGTATGCTTTTATTTTGCTTTAACTGATTGGAGAAGCACTAATTACATTTATTATTGCCTGCATAGACCTTTGGAGGCTTTGACAAACACATTCCGTGGGATATCACTGACAAGGCACTAACAACATTTCCTGCACATACACTACATATTGTTTGGTCAGTGTTATAATCATCTGGAGCTGGGATTGACGATGTTTTTACATATGTACTGCTAGCCGGCTATTTGAAGGTTTCCGAATCAAATGTAAACATAGTGCTCATCTGCATGGCTTTATCTAATATGATATCGATCTTTCACCAAACTTGATATCTTATGACTTATGACTTTCTTAGTGGGGGGCAAGTTCACCGAACACTGCGACCTTAAGTCTATTGTATTCATCCCAATAAATGACACAAGCACAAGAGACACCCAAAGAAAGAGACGACGCAAACACATAGAACTTAACATCTTAGTCAAGTGACTAGTTTTGTTGGTCGGTTACTTTTAATCTGCATAAGTATGAGGCACATGAAACATATGTGTAATACTGAAATATTGATTGCATAAAGTATTTTATACTTGGAAACATACAGCACATATGCGGCACATTCACATCACAATCCGCAGTATTAAATTGCAGCTGGAGCTGTGTTCACAATTATGCAAAAACTTTAATAAAGTTTCTTAGTTGCATACATTCAGATGGGTTGACCTTTACAAGTGCTCCATTTGGGAAATTCAAAGTGTATCTCAGCTGAGACACATGTGCTTCCACTCGTGTAGGTGTTACTTTTATCAGCACGGATTCTGCTTTCTGATTGAATTTTTTATAGTGTGTTTGGAATGAAGCTTTTAAGAAACAAATCGATTTCAATCCGAACAATTAGTTCAGTTTTTGACAAAATATATTAAAAAGATGGGGAAAAGAAATGGTATAAATAAATTGGGATAAATAAAATAATGGGACAAAGATAATAAATAATGGGACAGATTACATGTTCTACAATTAACCACAGACCACAATGTGCAGTCAACTGTGCAACATTCTATTTTACGATTAAAAACGATTAATGAAAAAAATTAACGTCACGTTGAACATGTTTTGTTGCCATTATTTATTTACTAACTCAAAAGTATACTCAATGTGTGCTATTGATTTAATCAAGAATGCGTTTTTGGTCAAAAATGTTTTTAACTAATATTTTTATGCACTCAAACAAATTACCATTCTTTCAATATATTCTATAAATAATTTCGTCTATTGGTAGCCTCAAAGAATAGTCGTTTAAAGACAACCATCCCGTAATTTCTTTTTTTACCAACAATAATTTTCGGAAAATACAAAACTAGTATTTATTGTTTAACTCCATGTTAATGTTTTTACAGTTGATTGATAAGCTTCCGTATTATAATGGCTGGAATAATTGGAAACGTTATAGGATTATTCTTAATAACAATATCATATCACTTAAATGGCAACATCCTGAAATTTGTGTTGAAAAAGCAAAAGTAATTTTCATTGTTAGTCCTATACTATGATAATATTTTTTCGGAAACCAGCTAAAAAATAGATAATATACAGAAACATTGTTAGTCCTATACTGCTATGATAATCTTTTTTTCGGAAACCAGTTTAAAAAAATATATACTATGCAGAAACGACCCAGTATATTAATATTCAACAATGTATAGCTATTTCGAATTTAACAAGTGGTTGTTTCTTATTTTGTTAAAATCCTTTTCTTTTTGGGGGAAATAGAACATATTTTGATAAATATGATTCTTATGTTTTGTTTCAAAGAAAAGTTTCCAATGGGGTCTGATGTTTGTTGATTCTCTGCTTCCGTGTTGCTTATGTCGTTGAACTTTGATTCATACCAAAAGCATGTGTTTTCTAAATAAATGAGATTAATCTGTGATTTAAACCACCTACTATTATTGTTTTTCGTGTTTTAATTTTATTTAGTAGAAATTTTATGTGAAAACTTGTTAAAATTATACTTTGCTATATACTATACTTGCTTAGAATATACCTAGATTATGCAAATGTAAAATTCAGATAATATACAGAAACAACAAGAGTATATAATATTCAACATTATATATAGCTATTACGAATTTGACAAGTGGTTTTTAATAAGTTTGTGGAAATCATTTTCTTTTTGGGGGGAAATAGGACATATTTCGGTAAATATTATTCTTGTGTTTTCTTTCAAAGAAATGCTTCCAATGGTGTTTGATTGATTTTTTGCTTCAGTTTATATCGTTGAACTTTGATTCATACCAAAATCATGTGTTTTCCAAATAAATGAGATTAATCTGTGATTTAAACCATCTATTATTATTGTTTTTCATGTTTTAATTTTGTTTAGTAGATATTTTATGAAAAAACTTTTTCAAATTATGCTCTGCCATATATTAGCATAATATATACTAAATTATGGTAGCATGTATTCAAATTCTTATATTTTATATATATGGAGAATCTTCTGAACGGTACACTAGGCTTTTTAGATGTATTTTTCAACAGTCTTTATTACAATTAACGTAACATTAAAAATATATAATGAACTTTTATTTAAAAATTACTTTGTACCAATTTCTTCAAACCTATATTCAATTCTGATTTTTTGTAAATGCATTTTAAAAAATAATTTGTAAAAGTTCGTGAAGAAAAAAACGATGTATTTTTGCACCATTTTCAAGAAATTCGGAAGGTTGTGCTTTCAACAGTTTAATTTTAGTGTAATTTGGGATACCGAAAGTTACATGATTTTGTCAATCTTTAACTTTTCTTTGTGTATTATTATAAAAACGTTTTTTTCCAAACAATTGCAACTATTTAGATTTAAGTGAATTTATATTTTGAGTTTAGGCAGTATCCCAAGTTTATCAAAATTGAAAATATTATAAGAAAACACATTTTGACCAGGAAAAATTATAATTTCATCTTTCAGAAAATGAACTTCAAATTATTTTTAAAATTGTTTCATTACTTATTTTATTTTTTCTTTAGTTCAGTGATTTGAGCTCTTGATCACTTGAATTTGGGTAACTCTATATTTAATTTAGCATTGTCTAGGACGTGCAAAAACTCAAATTTATCCATGGAAAACAATAAAAAAAATTTGCACATGATATAACACATAATTTTATTTCATAAAATTCTTTAGTTCAGTATACTATTTTAAAATAAACACAAAGTTTTAAATGTGAAACAGCAATTCAAAAGTCTTTGCATATTTGTTTAAAAAATATGTTACTTCAACCTTAGCAATAATGTTGGCAGATTTAAATTGTTAATGTTTTCAGTATGAATACGTTTAGATTTTTATTGGACTAAACCATTAAAATTTATTAGTTCCATAAGGTTGAAAGCTAATAAACAGTAATACAAAGTTAAAGAAATATATTTACTTAGAGAAAGATAAAATAGAATATAGAGATAGAATTAATATATAAAATGGAAAATAATGAATCGTGGATAAAGTTATCCATATAAATCCTTTTTTACAGTTTATTATTTAAAATTGTTTTTTTTAATTAAAATTGAATTGAACAAGTTTCTTTTTCCATGATTTACCATAAAAAAAGAATTTTTGAACGGTGAGGTTGAATTAAAAAATGGAAACGTCAAGAAAAAAAAAGAAACATCTTTGATGTGTTTAATCGTATAATTTGCAATATACACTTTTAACTAACGAAAATGTAAGTTTATGTACAAAATTTAAGGTCACATTATTAAATCAGTATCTTGGTTCGTTCCGGTCGAAATTCGATCCGAACCTTCTAAAAAAGTAATCTTTATATCTGTTGTAATCATCATCCCTTGTATTTCCATTACTAGTGGGTGTTTCGTGGGGATAAACTCGCGGGATATTTCCAACATCTTTGGGGTACTCCCTTTCGAAAAAGATGTGTCCTCCTGGTATTTTTGCATGGTCTTCCTCTAATGGTCCCTGATAGTTGTAAGCATCCCAGAACTCTGACCATAGGGGATGCTTCTGCAGATTGCGAGGGAAGTAGGTTGGGGGTAGGTGGAAGAAGTTCTCGTTTGGGTAGGGTCTTCGCTGGTGAGGCTGGAAGTCATTGTAGGGAACGTACATGTGGCTGTTGCCTGACACAAGAGAAGTGGTTATTGTCATCAAGAGGATAACTGCCAGTAGCTGGAATGTAGAATAATAAATTATTAAATTTTTTATGTTATATAGTAAAAAAAGAGCAGCTTTTCCGGATAATTATTTAATACAAAATATAGTTCCCCATATTCTAGCTATGTGGTGAAAATCGCATTCATTTTGAAAATAGTGCAAAGTGGATTTTCAGACAATGAAGATGTTGATTTTTGCATGAGTAAATTTGGTTTTTAATGTATTAGTGGAAACAAAACTCTTTCAGCATTTTCACAATGTAAGTATAGTAGCTAGAAATTTCATTTTTTAACCATTTAACCGCTAAGGAGCAATGTCAATCAAAATGATATTACTTTAGAAGCTTAGCTTAGATGGCTTGCATAACGATAGGTAATGTGCATAGGTCTTGGAAGAAAGTATTTTAGCTTGAAATTGAATCAAACATTGTTTTAATGAGTTTTTTTTATTTTAAATAGGTCTATATTTATATATAGAAAGGTTTGCCAATGTGGACGCATTTGGGAAATTGGGAAACCTAAGGTATTTTGCCTGCAGAGAGCTTTACTCCAATACTAACAGTAATATCTAAACAAACACTGTCGTCCCTATATTCGTCAAGTTACAAATCTGAAAAAAAGTAGCTAGTTTTAGTGAACCACTAGTTTTGCACCACTAGTTACGTTCCACTTTATCTTTGATTATTTTCGTAAATTTTGTAGTCTTATTCTGTATATTTAGTCAGACTCAGTGATCGAAGTGTGGGAAGACGAGAGGTAACACGTCCTCTCAACTTTTCCGAAAAAGAAAATCATATTCCCTCAATTTTTATGAAAATGGCAATTATTATGTCACTTAAATACATTCCCATACTTTTTGTTTATTTAACTTCTAAAAACATAGGAAATTTCACTTGTTTTTAATTAGTAAACCAATAGTGTTTGATATGTGACCTATAATTCTTTATCTCTTGCATCATAGGAATGTTTTGAACAAAATTCCAGTGCTAAAATAAATAGTTACTGCTTTTACGACCTACAACCAAACTGGGTTTCCACATTTTCATTCCCTTCTCTATTTGGAAGGTCTGTTATTGTTAAAATGTAATTTGATTATTTTTCATATTATCAAATAAAGTTTTGGTATAAAGACTTGAAACACACATTTATCAATAAAGAAGTTAAAAAATAAATAATATGCTGTTGCTAAAAAAATTCTGCCTACAGCAATACCCATTCTCATTTGTGACAAATCTTTAAGAACTTAGTCTTTGAATTGCATAAAAAGGTTCAATGATTTAAAACATTAATTAAGAAGATAATATTAAGAAGATAAATTGAAGTAAAGCCTTAATATTTAATGGAAATTAAAACCTTTTCAAATTGCCATACCTTCTGAAAGTTTTAATGGCTTATACAGTTATTTAAAAGTTTTTTAGATTTGAAAACGTACGTAATATTCAAATGCCATAATTTAACTATTCAAAACAAAGTAAAATTAACATCTATAAATCTAAGTTAATAAATGGGTCTGCATTAAGTTCTGCAGGAAGGAAGGATTAACTTACCACTTTAAGGCCCATTGTCGCATATCCAAAAATATCCAATTCGTCCAATTAAGGCACACTCTAGCCTACACCAGTGACAAGTTATCATCAACAGAAGAAAAGGAAACGATACCACATCCAATATTCCTGATATAGCACCAGATTTCTGGTAGAAGCCAAGGCAATACTATAAGGGGTCAATCGCCAACAATAGGTAATCGTTTTAATAACAGGGTGTGAGAGTTCAATGCAAGAAACATCGCCAAGTGGGACAGGAACTAGACAAGGTGAACAAGCAAAGATGATAGCAGCGACAAATGCGTCGATGTTCTGTGAATAACCATTGTGCAAATATGAGACGTGAGTTGACAAAATTGTAAATGATTTTGATGTTTTTTAACTAAGTAGATTTGACTGTAGGAATTATAAGGGAGACTAATTGTGACAGAAATATGGAATTCCTTTTGTAGCATGGTTTTTTAAACAAATTGCTACCAAATTTATCATTTCATTTAAATTCGTATATTTAGTAGCATTGAATGTCCAAGTAGTTTAGTTGCCGAACTTTGCATCTCCCCGACGTAGGTTCGGTGCTTGAATTCCGGATTTGGACATTTTAATTCAATGTTTCATTCCTTTAGCAAATCTATAAAACGATTAACAAGCATAGTTAGGAACTAAACTTTTGTGCTCCCACAAGGGGTCGACCACAGGTAACTAGATACATGCTTCGCAAAAAGAAGTCGTTTGTCAGGAGAAATAGTAACAGCAGGCCTTGTCCCACTATATATGAGCTTCCACTCCGCTGAACTTGGTTTTTAGTAGGAATTACTTAAGTAATCGGGCTGTGAGTCGCCCTGTGGTCAGAGTAACGATCTACGGATCGGAAGGTCCCACGATCGAAACCTGGTCGCTGAAAACTCACCGAGTATATGCGGAGTACGTGCTCGTTAAATCTGTTGGATCCGAAAGTCCTGTGGGCGGTCATTGCACAGTTTCCCATGGGTACAGGTTCCTGGAGACTATTTCCCTCCCCTTCAGGGACATGTCTAAATTGTGGAGGTGGAGCGTGATAGATGGCAGCATCTGTCACGTATATGTGTACATGTGAGTGTGTGTGTGTGTTGTGACTGTCTTACTTGACGAAGGTTTATAAGCGGCTCTCTGAGCAAGCACACAAGCCTGAAAATATATGTATACCAACCAACCAACTTAAGTAATTTTTTAAAAAGAAAAACGTAAGATACAGTTTTGTCAAGATTACGGTGGCTTTGGTCTTCGTCTTTGGTTTAAAGGTTTGGTTTTGGTTGATGTTGAAACATCGCCCTTTGTCAATTCGTTTTCTGCATGTTCATTTCCGAAGTTGGGTGGAAATAACCCGAAGGCTGTGTAAGAAGGTGACAAACGAAAAAGCTGCATTTAAATAGCTAAATTCTAAATGAGGCGGGCTGTTGTATTAATTAGTAAATGAAAGTTAAATGTATTACTTCAATTGTTAATAAAAGTCGGTAGTCATTGGTCCATTCTCGTTTAAGATGGCTTTTGATAAGTTACGAAAGTGTCGTGTTTTTTAGTATATGGTAGTTTATTGAAGACTGCAGCTCATCTTAGCTTTCACAATACGTTTAAAACTGAATGCTGTTATGGCAGAATGACTGTGTGTCTGTTCGTAATATACTTTAATAGAACAAACAAAAAATCTCAAAAAAAAGTGAGATACGTCAATAATAAAGGAATTGGGAAAGGCAATATTCGAACTTTCTTCACAAATTTAACCTTTAAAGTTATTTAAAATTTTATTTACCAAAAATTATTTTACATTAAGATTTAAATTTTCACTCTTGTCCCTTCTTCAAGCGCTCTAGAAACTTTATTTAAAATAAAAATAAAACTCAAAAGAATATTTTTTGGTTAAAAATCAGTTTGCAAAAACGCCATAGTACATATCACACCAACATCTTTTGAGTTTTATTTAAAATAAAAATAAAACTCAAAAGAATATTTTTTGGTTAAAAATCAGTTTGCAAAAACGCCATAGTACATATCACACCAAATTATTTCATGTCTTTTAGTAAATGGTGGTCTATTGAAGACTGTAGCTCATCTTAGATTCCCCCCTACCTTTAAAACTGAATTCTGTTATACAGTTTATGTCAGTCTGACTGTGTGTGTCTGTTTGTACTATACTTTAATAGAAAGAACAAAAAATCTCAAAAACAAGTGAGATACGTCAATAATAATAATAAAAAAAACTGGAAATTAAATATTCCAACTTTCATTAAAAATTTAAGCCTGAAGGTTATTTAAAATGTAATTTACTAAAAATTTACTTTACATTACGATTTAAGTTTCCACTCTTGTTCCTTCTTCAAACTCACCAGAAACTTTAATTAAAATAAAAATAAAACTCAAAAGAATTTTTTTGTTAAAAATATGCTTGCAAAACCGTCATAGAACACATCAAATCATATTTTTTAAGGTGTATTAAGAAAGATCTAGAGAAAGTTCTAATATTTTTGCATAAATAATTTGGTGATTTTATCTATTTTCAGCGTTGATTATTTTACCTCTACTTTTCGAGCATCAATTTTACTAAATCTTTACTTTTTAAACCAAAAATTTATTTGGGAAACGATAAAAAAATATTAAGGGAATTTGAGAAAGAAAGTTAATGAAGTGGGGTAATTATAGCTACAAAAAGTTGTTTATTTAGAAAGTGTCAGAGAACTTTCTTTTTTGTGTAAAAAATTAGGTTTTATTAATGTTCTAGAAAATATATAGTTAAATTACGCATTAATAAAAGAGCGATAGCAAAAGATAAAGTCGTTTAAATATATCTGAGAAAGAAAATTGCTGAAATCGGTTAATTTTTTGCGTTAAAAGTTAAGAACTATCTAAAGGCCATGTTTGTCTCATTCCTTTCTTAGGTGTAATAATGTGTGGAAGCGGTTCTGAGTAGCATTTTTTGTTTAAAAATGCTTGTTTTTTCAATTCGTAGCAAACATTTTTTTTAACACATTTATAAACTTTTAAAATGAATTAGCTATTTTTTTTTAATTTTGCAACATATTGTCAAGTATAAAGATACTTACAGTTTAATTAACACATTCACTGAAATTTTGCTTAAACCTAAGGTATGAAAGAATGAAACACAAAAATATATTTAAACAAAACATCAACTTTTATTTACAATTTTACAATTAGTAACTTTGGTAAAACAACAAATGAATGAGAGCGGCCCCTTTTTTAAAGGCATACTTCATTTCTCTTCACAATCAGTATATCTTTAGAAAAAGTAGTTATCCTGAAAAAAAAAATTAAGCAACTTAAAGACTATTCATAATAACTTAAAAAGTTAAGACAAACTAAATCTAGAGATAACGTGTAACTTTGGTCAAAACAATGGAACTTTTATTAGATTATTAATACAGATGTAAGAGCCTGATGATGTATGATAAATACTAATTTCCACTACGCAATAACCATGGTGCTAAAAGCCAATTTATTTAGTTAAACATTTCTGAGTGGGACGTAGTTTTGATTCGTTTTGTTGAACTTACGAACAACTATAGCTACTCGTGGGCTAGAATAAAAATTTAAGACAAATTGTATAAATTTGATAGTTAGTTTACTGAAGGTATGAAAATATTCCCCAATCCCTCAAAATGCCTCCAATACAGTAACTTTCTAATATATGGACTTTTATTCATCAATTATTATCATAGTCAATTTAACTTGTAAACGGATTCATGGTCTGACTTCATCAAACTATGTAGGAGACAATCAAAAACATCAAATACAAATATTAAATAATTTCAGACCATTATGTAACCTGACACTCTGTTAAAAATGGGTTCTTCGCATAGTGAATAATATTATAATTTTCGAGAGCATCGGTTGACCATAGCTAAATACACAAGGTTCTCAAATTTGAGAATATGCATGATTTTTTATTTTTGAGAATGGTTGAGAAAATATATATTTTCGATGCATACACTTGATGCACGCCAAGCCTAGCACTATACGGAATCTAACTGAGCCATGCCATTGCTCCTAATGAATATTTAGGCTATTTAACGTTTTTTAATTTATAAAAGTCTAGAGCCAGTTTTCAGGAAAGTCGCACTACTTCAAAACGTAAAGACTGTAGCCGACATTTTGTTTTTAGTGATTTGGTAAATAAAAAAAATTGTAAGCTTACAATTCATAATATTTGAATAAAACATGCAATTTTACAAACATTGGGGCTATTGATTACTATTTTATCTTGAATTTGAATTTTTTAATTGTTTAGCGTAAAACTGATGCAGTTCCTATCTCGTGTATCGGGTATTTAAAGCTTTAATACACAATGTATAGAAATTTGTATTTAATTCAGAAGTAGCAATATACCTCGATATATTTTTAGTCATCTAATTATTTTTTCATACGTTTATTAACTGATTAAGTAGCGCAATGATGCGTCCGTCCTTTTTTTTACGATATAAAGCAAAAACCACCAAACTAAACATTCTAGTGAATCATTTTGAATACATATGTCCTATTTTGCTACTTAAAGTCATCAGGATTTTTTTTATGATATTTACTTTTAAATTGCTTTATTATTGACGCACCCAATATTTTTTGTCGATTTAATACCTAAATCGCTAGAGTAGACTAACCAATTATTTGTAAATCTACATAACGTTAAATGGGGTACCGATTTGCTTGGCCCTGAAGAGTAACTTTGTACCAAACTTTTAAACTAATAACTCTTCATTAACTATTTCTTAATAACTTTTCTTTAATTAATTTTCCTTGTCTTTGCTTTATTTTACTCTGCATTAGTTTTAGAAAAAATATGAAATTAAGTTTTCATTATTCCATAAAAACATCATTTTCTGCAGCAGTAGACTATGAAACAAAAAGACTAACTTTCTCAAATGATATTAACAAGCCTAGATCAAGTGGATTATTTGTAAATCTGCATACCATTAAATGTGGTAAGTTTGGCTCTGAAGAGTAACTTTGGCCCAAGCTTTCAAGCTAATAACTCCTCATTAACTATATCTTAATAACATTTTTTAATAACTTTTCTTTGTCTTTGCTTTATTTTACACTGCATTAGTTTTAAGAAACGTATGAAATTAAGTTTTCATCATTCCGTAAAAACATCTTTTTTTCTAGTAGTAAAGTTTGAAAAAAAAAGGTTAACATTCTCAAATGATATTGTCAAGCCTAGATACTGTGTAATGAAAAACAAAACACTTCTTACACTGTATTAATAAAGATGTCCATGATGCTCTTCCAATCCATAGTGGTCATCCTCCAATCCATGATGTCCGTCGGAGATGTATTTATAGACGGCATCTTCATGATGTCCATAATCCGGGATTTTATGAGCCTGATGACGGGAGTCGTAGCGAAAGCTGGTTGCAAATCCAAGGTCTCCGTGGCCATAGTGATCATGACCATGTACTGGGTGGAATTGGATATCCCAATCATGATGAAGGAATTCCGAGCATGATATGGCAGCGATGCAGCACGCCAGCACTACCAGCAGAATCTAGTAAGCATAATTAAAAAAAATCGTATTGATTAGCAAAGAAAATATGAAGGGTCTATATGCAAAACTCACATTCTCCAAAGTATAACTTAAATGTATGGCCCGGTCACGGCCAACTTCAATAACAAGGCCAGAGAAGCTTTAACAAACATGAGGGCAGACGGAATTTTCGACGTCACGGTTCCGAGTGTCGAAGATCGAGAAACTAGTTCGGATGCATTCGGAACCCTAAAAATGTAGTTAGCCGTGAACGATTGGTTCCGAGCAGGTTTCGACAAGGTTCTATTCATCTTCAAAGCAACGTCACTTAAAAAACTATGACGTAAAAAATGTCCGTTCCCCTCCGTGTGTGGGAGAGCTTCTTTGGCCTTAGTAGTTGAGTAGGTTGTGGTCCGGCCCATGTATTGGCGGCAACGTCCTATTGAACTTGCAATCTTCAGAAGTGGCCAATGAAGAGATGTCTGGACTCCTATCTTGTTTTAGAGAATGTAAGTTGTGCAAATACTACCGTCATTAAAAGATATAATTACAGTTCAATTGTTTTTTGAAGCTTATCCTGTTGTTTTTAAAATTTAAATTATATATTAGTAAAATGAGTTACATATTATCTAAGAAATGAATATTTACCTGTTTTATTTTTTACAGCCTTAATTTCAATGCAAGAAATCATTTTCTAAATTTCACACACTTTTGTAATTTTACAAGCATGTGGACGTAATAATCCTTAATGTTGGGACAATTTACAGACTAATAAAGCACAAATTATTCGAATAATTAAAAAAATAGCGGAAAAAACAACACGTCCTAAAATATTTGTTATATGCATAAAAATACAATTTTGGTTTACTTATACCACCACCAAAATGAGTCCTATGAATTGTCCAAAAAACCACCAACCAACTTACCGCAATTTTAGACATGTTTCCAAACTGTCCGTTAATCCCACAAGTAACGAGCGACCATCTATACCCAAATCCTTTTATACTCGCAGGTTGATCATCGATACGAAATCTATAGTCTGATCTAGTTTTCAGAAAGTGAAAGTGTTCTACCCCTCCCCAGGTAAGTAGTTACTTTTAATGAAAAGTGAAAACTAGGTTACCGCTTCGAAGACATGGAATTCGCATCTCTTTGTTCGTGTCCAGTATGTTATACAGAAAGTAACCTGTGGACGGTTGGACACACCAATTAGGCTTTTTTTTTTTTGTTATCTCGATGCATCACGCAACGCTTTATTTCCCAAGTGTGTCGATGATGTGCGGCGATTTTTTTTTTATTGTTTGGGTCTGTTTATATCGTTGGTGAAGGAAGAATCTAGAAAGAAAATGATAAAGATTTGCTTGGAGGTATTTTTCGTGAAAGAAAATCGCCTTGAATGTGGTTACATAAAATTCTTTAAAAAAGTTAATGAACAGGTTTGTTATCAAAATTTGTAGAATTGCAATATTAAAAACTTGGGTGTCTTACGATTAGATTATTTTTTGTGCATAAAAACTCTCAAAGCGAAATCGAACAATATTGATAATTTTAATTTTAGGTATTTGGCTATCTATTTTTGTTTGGCTTTTTTAGAAGCTTTAACTCAGAAAATAGCTCCCAATAATTTGGAATCTAGGTCAAGTGATGAGATCGACATCTGAGCTGGCCCCCAAAGGATATTCGAGCGACATCATACTTCGTACGCTCACACTGTCGGAACTTCTGATTCCACATATTTAACGAGCAAGTAAATCGCAGTGTATTGAGGCACCCCAGAGATTATTTCGAGTGATTTATCCTCCAGCACGAATACGTGTATCTTATGGCTGCTGTTTTTATAGCAAACAATGTTCGTTTAAAAAATATATAAGTCATATAATAAAGAATAAAATATGAATTATGAACTATTGCATTAATTAAAAATTTGACCCCGAAACCCGGTGTTGCATAATTGCAATCTTCCTTACGATAAAATACTGATACCTTACCATCAGGTGTTAACTTTTGTTTTTTCCCCATCAATAAACTACTGTTTAGTTTTACTACTAGGTTCATTCCAAAGCTTTTAAATTATCTTTTCTTCAAGTGATAATAGTCAGCTTGGATAACGAAAAACAGTTACAAATGCTCTGTTATTTTTAGTGGTTTGCTTTAAGCGAAAACACTTTTTTTTTATGGGAGAAAATGATTTTTCAACAATAACACATTAAGATATTTTTCCTTAATTTTGATTTGGGCATTTGTGATTACTTTCATAATGCAACTTGTGGTAAGATGTTAGCCAAAAATTACAATTTCTTCCCCGGTATATGCATAGTGTGTTGAAAAATGTTATGCATAGTTGTAAAATTTAGTTTAAAATAACGTTTTTTTTTTCTTTCATAAACTAAACAGCGGGGAAAAAATTCATCCTTAATGTTCATCCAAAAAATTAATTCATCCATATGTATTTCTCCATATGTAATTAGACTGTTAACAAATTTTATGAATGTTTTACTTATGTACTATTTGTTAAAGAAAAACCGGAAATTCTCCATTGGACTAATTGCTTTTAAGTTAAAATAAAGTTTTTTTTTATTTGATTAATTACTTACGTTTATTAAAAAAAATATGCTTTAAGTAGTATGCAAAGTAACGGAGCAACTGTTACATCTCCTTATTTTTTACATCTCCTTATTAACTAAAAATTATTTTTTTTATTCCATTATATCTTAGTTTTTGGAATAATAATTATATAATCATATTTCTCATTACTTATTGAAGCCACATATATAATTTTGGTGTCTATTTATGCGTCAAAACTCTTACATACACTAAAACTTGGATTTAGCCATAGGTGCCTTTATAAGTTTACAGTAAATTGTTTTACCGTTTAACCCACGTTTTTTTGAAAATTTAGGCAAATTTTCCTATTAAAAATGCAATTAATATTTAAGTTTTCAACTTATATTTTAAATAGAGCTTTAAATTATATTTGCACGTGTTGAAAACATACTGTTCAAATGTGCAATCTTAAGTACTTACTCTGAGTTGTTGTCGTTTAGATTGCTACTGCGGAGAACACAGTACTAGGTGTGATATCTTCGTGGGGAAGAAGGTATGCTCTTGCACTTTCCGGTATGGTCAAGCAGAAGAAGATGGAATATGCCGAGGTTTTCTCATATATTAGTATAAAAAAAATCTTTATAGATTTTAAATTTTCAAAGAAGGCATCGCTTGAGTCCTTCTACTGAAATTTATAAATACCTGATATTTTGAATGCAATTTATTATTTTAATTGGTTATATATGAATATTTAAACCGAATTTTTTTGATAAGATAAATATTTTAAAGAATATTTTTAAGCCGATAGTTTCACTCGATATTGAAATTGATATTAAGAAATTTTATTTTCCTTAAAAACATTTCTCTAAAACTATAAATTTTAACAATTTTAAAATAACTCGTTATTGAATTTGTTAGTTTTTTTTTAATTTGTAAAAAATATAAATAATTCGATTTTGATCAAGCTTTTGATGCACTTAAATTAAAACCTTAGTTGGTGTCTTTCTTAATTCCAAACAAAGGACAATTCACTAGGTAATGTAAACGTAAAAGTTTTATCGTAATTTAATCTTTAAAACACAATCGTAAAGGCTTATTTATAAAACAAACTTTATTCTTCGGATCTCTTAACTGAATACAACGTATTACTTTTTCGAAAACTCTATTACAATCACGCGATATCTCACGATCTTACAATCATCGAAATCTGAGTGATGCCAACATTATCTAAATACTTGAAATTATTTATATATATTTTTAATTATTCATACTATAATATTTTAATAATTAATTTCTTTTTAATTAAAAATTTTACAGCTTTTTTTCATTGAATAATTTAATCTTTGCTTTACTTTAAATACTAACGTTTCGTTTTTTGATAGATTGTGCTTGCGGGTTAGATTCCTTTGGATGTAAATTTGAAAATGGAGAAAAGCAGTGCTATTGTACAACCAATCATGCACAAAATGAAGGAAAATGCCAGGGTGAGTAAACATAAACTCAAAATTATATTGGGAACATTTTTATAAAAGTTTACAATAAGTATACCTTATATTTAACAAAGAAAGCTGAAGTAACTCATAGTGGTTACAATTCTTAGAATAAACACAACTTCAAAAGTTAAATAACCATTAATTTTCACAACTCAATAAATAGGATTATGAATATTATGATAAATCTGATTTTATATATTTAGAATGCAACTGCGGAGAAAGAAGTGCTTGTGAATTTGTTGGGGGAAAGAAAAAGTGCTCTTGTCGCTTTCCTGAAGCTGAATACCAAGGAAAATGTAAATGTAAGAATAAAATAAAATATTTTTTACTATTTATTTAATAGATTGTTGCAGAAATTGCATCATATAAGAATTTTTGTTAAGTTTTACAAATTTATCCTTGGTGAACGAACGTAATAATTATAAAAAAACTAATTTTGTTTGGATATGCGAAGAATGGGTATACATTTGCTAGTAATTTATAAAATATCTCTTTATACATTATTGATAACGCGTATTGTGTTTTTTAAATGAATATTGGTGTGGTATAATAAGTAAAAATTGAAAACATCATATTATAAAATGTTTTTTTTTATTTGCTTCAAATGAGCATTGTAGTCCTTCAGAGTTGCCTACTTTATATTTTAAAATATTAAAAAAATATTCTGATTAAATTTGAAGTAAGTTCAATTTTTATTCACTTTTAGATTGCTCTTGTGGACTAAAGACAAGAGATTGTCGCGATTCTCTGACTTTGGTGAAAAGCTATGTGACTGCATGGAGGGTTTTTTTTCAACAGGGAGAAAAGTGTGTTGGTAAGCCAAGTATTGGATATATTTTTTCAAATGCTTCAATCACATTATATATCAATAAGGTTCAAAATATACTGCAAACTTTAATTTTTCGGCAGGTTTCTTCAGTTACTGATCCGTTCCTCACCACATATTATATCTGCATGCAAAAAAACGAGAAACAACAATCAACATTTGTACTATAGATTGTATTAATATATAATTATTCAGCTTTATGTTCACTTATATTGCTTTCGATTTTTTTAAAGGTCTGCATGTCGCTGTCAAATTATTGACTTAAAGCGATTAAAAAAAATCTACATCGATGCATTGCTTGGTTTATCAAAAAACATTAAAACAACATACAGTAATCAATTATAAATGCATCGGTTGTAAGGTAGACTGGGGCAAATTTTCCGTGTTTTCTTCTTTTTGATTGTATTTTTTAGTTTTATTTATTTTGAAGTAAACAAGATGTTATTATCTTAATCACTTGCTTATCTACAAATTAGCATTACTACTTTTATAAAAAGGAAATATACTTTTTGGCAGCAAATGGATAAATGCAAGCATGTTGAGCTGGAAAACGTGCTCCGAAAGCGGGGTTAATTTTTCCAGACTGTCAAAAGAAGAGGCACATTTTCCAACTATTTTTTTTAAAGACATCACATTTGAAAAACCTTCTTAATTAACCAAGCAGCCATTTGACTCCTTCTAATGGCTCATTTCTTGTAAAAGGCCAGGTGGAAAACTTACCGCCTGGAAAAACCAGCCCCGGTCTCTCCTACTATTGTACTGCGAATTATCAGGATGACATTCTCGGTATTGGCACATACCATCTTCTAGACGGTATAATGTGGATTAAAATACTACGATTATAATTTGTTTCAAATATTGCTATACACACATTTTTTCAGGCAAATAAAGAAATGGAGAAGTCATTTAGTGAATTTAAAGTTAACAAGAAGATCCAAACTTTAATTTTAAGATTTTTAACAAATAAAGCAGAACAAAGTTAAAAGTTACAGTGTTATAACGTTTATTTATTGACAACATTTGCATATACTTCTATAATACCTGACATTCATTTAAAAAGACGTACTGTTTGACATTCCTGTTACTGCACACTTTATTTTAAACATTTGGCTCGATAAAATTGGTTCAATGTATCGGAATGTCAGTTTTCAGCCCTTAACTCCATATATCAAACAATTACTTCGATAAATATATGATAAAACAACAAGTTTTTAATGAACTAAAATAGCCTACTCGCCAGTTACTTAAATACTTACTTGAATTCTAATCGGGAAACAACTAAGTTCCTAACTGTAAATATCATCAATTATCGTTTAGACACAAGATTTATACACATTAGAAAAAATCGCTAAACACAGCATATAGTTATAATTTAAACTTCTAAAAGCCAAAATCAACAATTTTCCTTAATAAACTTTCACAAATTAACTTAATATTATTTATTGTCTGCTCGATTCACTTGTAGTTCCAAGAATAATTAAATATTTATTAATAACAAAATAAATAAACTACTACAAACTGCATTAAAAAAATAAATGTAAATTAAATTAAGCAGAATTATATGCAAAAATGTTCCTTGTCGCTATTTTGGTAAACAATGGTGTTGTTTCACGGTGGATCTGTCAATAGCTCCGCGGTCTTGTTTTTCCTTCTCTTGAATTACTTTTATTTTGGTTGGTTTCACAGATATCATATACCGACACTAACCTGTATATAGGTATACAAACCAACCAACTCAACTAAAACAAAAGTAATTCGAGAGAAGGGAAAATAAGACCAGATCCTCCGTGAAATAAACCCATTAAAAAACAATCAAAGAATCACATTGTGCTAACTTTTATGACGTCAATCCAAAATGGTTTATGAAAAATGTATTTTGCTTCAAATATTTTTAAATAAAGTTTCTCAAGCCACTTTTGATTTGGCAACAGTGATTTAAAGGACTCAAAATTGAATTTCAATGCTAATTCAAGGAGAAATTCACCTACATGTAGTAGATTTATGTCTGTCCGGACGTGCAGTCTGGCGGGCAAAAAGTATGAAAGTTGGGTCTCTTAGGTCGTAGCTTTCCATCAAAAAAGAATTTTTAAGATACGATTGATAAAACCGATTTTTGAAGGGGGTACGGAGAGCAACACAAATGATAGACAGACAGTCATCCACCGCATGTCAATAACTACTTTTTCATTTCTTATAATTATTTTGAATTAAAAAAAGAAAAGTAGGCTAAAAATGTAAAGTACTATAAACTGTCACAAAATGGAAAAAGCCACTTATAAAAATATAAACATTTGAATTTTTTAAATTTAATTTAAGAATTAGCGTTAATTTTTGTTAGCACTATTAACACTTTAATATTGAGTATTAATTTTGTTTCGTGTTGATGGGTAATTAGGTGATTATAAGAGACATTGCATTTTAAATTACAAACCATTTTATTAAAATCAACATCATTCAACCACATCAACATCATTAACGTTTTCGTTAAATTAGTTATTTGCTTTTAACCAATCCATATCTATGCATCAACACTTGAAGTAAACTGTTGACTCCTTTCTGTGTAACTTCTTAATAAACCGATAATCCACTTTCATGTGATGTAATCTAGCTTTAAAAAGTGGATTTAATGACTCCCCCAAAACGACACAGTTTTTCGTTACTCGTGTTCCTTTTATCTAACACCATCCACGGAATTCCTTCACTTCCCGTAGCGTGATTCAATGCATCCGATTGCGTCATTTCATCGATCTCAATTGAAAGTTTTGCTCCAAGCTCAGCAATTGAGAGTATTGTCAAAAATTGATATTTAAAAAATTAAATATTGTTCCTGTGGACATGTTCTTTTTCAGTAATATGCTGCGAGGTAAAAAGAATGACCTGCAAATGTAAAATCTGTTTCTCAATTACTAAAATAAAAGTTTTTATTTTATCCTATGTTCTTTCAAATAACATTTAAAATATAAAATTGTACTTCCGTAAACAAAGAATGTAACGCTGTATCTTGAATGAGAAGAAAATAAATTTCAATCAACTCTACAAAATGATTGATTATCGATAATAGTCCCACTTATCCTTGCACTTTTGTTTACAAACAATAAAAATGTCTTTCACATATTCCAATTTCAATAAAAAACTTATAATAATAAGATTTTTATATGAATTTGCCTTTATTATGTTTACTCAAATTAAGCTACAAATTCTAATATAGAACTTTAAATTTTGATGCATCAAAAACTATAATATAAAATAACACGTACAATAGTTCTTTGCGAGGGCAGGTAAACTGCCACATAATGACCACAACAATGAATGTAACCACTACAATGCATAGGGCCATTTTTGTCCAAGTTCTTTTGGCATACTTTCTTAGAAGTTAGAGTTATCAAGTGCTCACATCAATGGTTCAAGTCATTAGTTTAGATACTGCAAATTACCTGCTCACAGCAGTTATGTAAAATAATTAGAACTACTGTTTTTAAAAAGTAACCTATAATTCGTATTCAAACTGGAGAACAAAAAGATTGTGATTATGTTTTAAAATAAGTACAAATGACAGGAAAAGACAATATAAAATGGGTGGATAGCGTTTTAGGAGCTTAATATAATTTGCTTCCTTTCTTTGCGTTTACAAAGCCATAGAATTAGAATGGATAGTTTTTAGTATTAAGTAGAAGCATTGCGTGATCGCTGTCATCTATAATAATAAAAATGAAGTTTTGTGTGTGTGTATGTCTCTCTGAAACTCACAAACTAGACATTTGTTTGCCTCATAACTTGGCACAAATGCGTAGTTCATACTTGAGTAGCAAAATAAGAACTTTCAAAGCTCAAAATGCTCTATTTTCAGAGAAAATTCGAATTTTCTGGAAAAACTACACCACTTTGGCTCAAATCCGATCATTTTTTTACTTCCCTGATGCCATCCGGCTGAAAAAATTAAATAAAACTTTCAACGAAAATAAAATTGAAAATGTTTATTTTTGTGTTGCCATTACTTTCAGAAACTAAATTCTTTATTCGAAAATAATTGATATGTTTCAAGTGACGTATTTCCGACCAGTCTTCATTCCAGGATTTAGTGTGGGTTTAGTTGATGATTTTTTCATTGATGGTTCTATTGATTGCAAGTATGTATATTTAAAATAAATGTATAGTTACAACTGAAGTTAAGCTATTACTGAACTATGATGGTTAATATATGTTTTTATTTTTTCGCCAAATGCGTTGCCAATCTCGCCAAATTACTAATTAAAACTCGCCAAATGGGATTAATGTTTTTAAGCTATTGCTGAATAATGATGGCTAATAAAAGCCATCGCACTAGAGCTGCATATAAGGGTTTTATGTCTTTATTTTTTCGCCAAATGCGTTGCCAATCTCACCAAATTACTAATTAAAACTCGCCAAATGGGCAAAATGTTTTTTAAGCTATTGCTGAATAATGATGGGTAATAAAATCTATCGCACTAGAGCTGCATATAAGGGTTTTACGTCTTTGTTTTTTCGCCAAATACGTTGCCAATCTCGCCAAATTATTTATTAAAACTCGCCAAATGGGCAAACTGTTTATTAAGCTTGCTAACAATGATGGTTGATAAAGGCTATCGCACTAGAGCTGCATATAAGGGTTTTATTCTTTATTTTTTCGCCAAATATGTTGCCAGTCTCGCCAAATTATTTAGTAAAACTCGCCAAATGGGCAAACTGTTTTTTTAATAAATAATTTATAGGCTGGTTGGTTGTGCTAAGGTCATTGTGTTAGAGCTGTATGATGGGTGTGTTTGTAGCTATATCTATTTTCTCGCCAAATTATTTCCAAAAACGTGCCAAAAGTGTTAAAAGGATTTATGTATTTATGAGGGAATTGTGATGGCATTTATGAGTGCATTTTACAGCGTATTTTTGATTTTAGAATATTAGGGCAATGAATCAGGATTTTATAATTGATAACGAGCGGAAAGAATAACTAAAGTTTATGATCTTATAACAGGTTATATGGTGCACATACTAGGATCTATTTGATATTATTTTTTATTCCGTGCGAAGTACGGGTATAAATTTGCTAGTTACTTTATAAAGCAGTATAATTAATTTTATGCGAAGCATTCAACAAATGGGAAATTTATAATAATAAAAATTAAGTTTTGTGTGTGTTTTTTTGTATGTTTATCTTCTTATGAACTCTTAAACTAGACATCTGTTTAACTCTTAAATTGGTACGAATATGTAGTTCATACTTAAGTTACGATTTTTAAACTTTCAAACCAAAATATTACATGTTACGGAAAATTATAATTTTCTAAAAAAGAAAAAAAACACTCCTTGCCAACCTAATTGAATAAAAACAAAGGGTGAAAAAGCAGAGGGGAAAATGTGATTGGTCCGTTAGTTGGAAACTCTTGTAAGGTAATATTTACATACAAAATAATCTGAATAAATTTAACCAAAATACGCTTTTTATTCTGATAAAATTCCCAAATTTTCTCAAATAATATTCAAATCTGTTCGACCTTAAACGAAATTAATGTTTTAAACATGTTTTCTGGGTGGATTTACAAATAATTTATGAAACTCTTTACATCCGCGGGAGGATTTTTTTTCATAGCATATTTATATTTACCCAACTTAGGTGGGCATGAGTGTACTTCTTTTTCGCCCAAATTCGATAACTTTTTTTTCATTCGCGTTGTCTTTCAGCTGAAGGAATTAAAATAAAAACAAAAAATAATTCAAATTTAAAATGCTTTTATTCTGTTGCCATTACCTTCAGAAAATAAATTCAGTTTTTGAAAAATAATTGTCCGGTTTCAAGTGACGTGTTTCCGTCCAGTCGCCATTCCAGGATTTTATTGAGAGTTTAGGCGATGATTTCTTCACATAGATGGTTTGCAGCAAGATGCGCCTGGATGACGTTGAAAGTCTGTCATTATTGCACCTGTTTCCCGGCTCGTAAGCTTGAAACCATCTTTCCGTGCCCGCGAGCTTTCCTAAAGAAAAAGACATCATTGGGCTTCCGTCCCCTGCTCTGAGATGACCGGTCCACAAGACTCCTAACACAGCAGCGACTCCCCTACTTCAAGCATCCCACGCCAGATATGATGAGACACTAAGCGCCAGCATTATGCTGATCCAATACCACCTAGATTAGAAGGCCGGCGAACTAAATGCTTGACGTCATATTAAGTGGACCGATTATGTGATTTTGACCAATGATCATTCGTGGCTAGATCTTGTATTTGAATAAATTTTGACAATAAGATGAATCAAGATGCGGCACCATCTTAAAATACGACATTATTGATCAACAAATAGAAATTGGTCTACTACACTCTAAAAAATGAATGCTTAAAACGACGAAATTTTCCTTAATTTTGACGAATCCGTTACTGGCAAATGCTAAGAGTTTTCGTTTCCTCAAAGTGAGGGAATTTGAATCGTTATTTTTATGAGAATTTGAATGTCGTCTTATCTAAAGATATATATTTCGTCATTTTTGAGCATGTGAGAACAACAATGAGAATCAGTTTCCCCAAAATCAAGAAACAGAATCTTCAAATCACGATCGTAAAAGTGAGGATTCGCGTTTATTCAAAAGTCACTTGATAGTTTGACGAAACAATCCTCAAAATTAACGAAATGAGGCTTGAGGATTCATGAATCGTCAAAAATGAAAATGTTATTTCTGAGAGTGTACTGTGACGTTATTTTGCTTAGTTCTTCGGCCTTCTAATCTAGGTGGTATTGGCTGATCCCGATCACCGTCCTCAGGTGTCCCTAAATTGATCCCTACTGTTACCGCATAGCGCACTACCTAGTTAATAGAGATGGGTCACCCTCCGTAAACTTGTAATTTGTGCATCATGTGTAATGAGTGAATCGAGCTGTTCATTTCCGAGCACGAACCAGTGGCGGATTCAAGGGGGGGGCAACAGGCCTTTTGACCCCCCCTTGACCTCAGGTGCCTTTTTTTTAAATTAAGGAAAAGGGGAAAATGTAAAATATAGGAGTTTGAAAATCGGACCACTAAACAGAAAATATACAGGCGCGCCAACCACGGGGGAGGGGGGGGGGAGTTTAGGGTCAGCCCGCTCTGACCGTCCCCCCCCCCATCCTGTTTCCCTAAGCACCCCCCCCCTCCCCCCGCAGCTTCCAAAACACAGCAAGTCTCTTCCAAGATTTTTCTTTTTTTCCCCGGAGAATCTATTTTTTTTTCGCTGGGAATTTCATCGCTCGAAATGAAAAGCGCAAACACAACGCATCAACACAAACCCACAGGGGCCTCTCACCAGGGCCGTGTGGTGCTATGATGCAGAGAGGCAGCCGCATCAGGCGGCAATTGAGTAGGGGGCGGCAAAATTCGAGACTCTAACCTCCACTTTTTAAAAATACTGTTTTAAAAAAAACTTAGTAGCAACTAAATCTGTGTAAAATAAATACTTCTAAATCTCCAAATATAAAAAGAAAAAGAGCGGCAATTCTAGTGAATATCCGAAATAGTGACAGTGAGAATGAAAATAGATTCAATACAGGCCCGAGCTGGCCAGAGGGAGAGAGAGCGGTCTACAAAAAAGCCACTGCATGTTTTTTTATTTGGGTAGTGGGAAGAGGGACTAGGTTCAGGGCCGCCTACAGGGGGGGGGGCATAACTAAGCATTGCATAGGGGCCCGTAAGAAGTTAAAGGGCCCGCGCCAATTTTTTAAAATTTAATAAAAAAAATGAAAAAATGAATTGCAAAAAAAAATTAAATAATTGAGGCCAAAAACTTTACTCCAGGTATCATCCGAGCCGACATGATCCTTTACTAATTGAGGCCAAAAGCTAGTTTTGTAAGATTCGTTATTATTATTGTATTTTTATTTGATTTCTCGGCAATTTCTTCTAATACGTTCTATTTCCTTCTTTCAAAAAAATACTTAACTTGTGAAATTTTTCCGTATTCATTAATGTATTTAGAAACTAGCGGGGCCCCTAGAATACTCATAGGGGATATGAGTTTTTATTGGATTTATCAGCATTTTTTTTTTGTTCAAAAACCTTCCAATTCCTTCGTTAAAAAATACTTAATTTGCGATATTTTTCCGTATTCATTAATGTATTAAGTAGCGGCGTCCCTAGGAGACCCATATGGAATATTAGTTTTTAGTCAGATTTACCAGTAATTTAAACTTTAAATATTTTATTTAAAAAAAATGTAGAAATAAGACAAGTTGGCTTCTTCAAATTCGTAATTAATACTGTAATGTTCCCTGACTCTTCACTGGTTTTTTTTTTGTCAAAAATGTTATAATTTAATCCTTTTTTGAAAACTGAAAAATTGCTTTTCTTCACAAGCAAATTTCATAAAAATGGTCCCTTATCAGTTCCAGGTCATGCAAGGCGGAAATTCAAAAGGCGTCAATTTGGCTGATGAAAAAAAAATTGAAAGGTTTTACTTTTTGCAGATCCTGCGGTCCCGTTACAAAGGCGACTAATCCAGATTTGTTGAATTGTATTTTAATTTTTTTTTAAATCATATAATTTTTTTAAGTTGAGAATTTAATCGTTCGCCATAAGATTCTTGAAGAAAACAATGTAGATTATTGGGGCAAATAATTTATCCAGTATTTTTTCCCCCATGAATAAACAATTTGCTTCAATAATCAACATTACTTCCTTTGTGAATCTTCTCATTTATCATGCGTAAAGTTGAAGATATTTTCTGAATATTCATCGCTCCAGTTGATAAAATAAACACAACTCAAAACAAGCAAGTCAACACAAACAAGCTGTAAAAAGGGGGATAAATGGAAAGATCCCTGTTCCTCAGGCTCACTACACTCGATAATGGCTTGTTCGCTATCTGCGGCAATAAACTTACCCCCGTTTTCCACGAAACGGGTTGCGTTGCAAGGGGGTATTTTTACTCCCGCAGGGCCCCACTCCTACTTTCCGTGGGAAAGGATGGTTGGTGTTTTTTCTCGTAACCTCCACTCCAAGAACAAAATCCGAATCACTATTGTCCAGCTTCTGCAAAACTTATCTGTGATTTTTATCAAAGCAGGAGATGAAACCTTTTAGGTTTTATGACCGAAGAAGAAAGGCAGGGTGGACGATCGGAGCAGAGGGTCCTTGTTTGAAACTCGAGACAAGTATTTTTACGACTTTGCTTTCGAAACATTTTCCGAGAAGCGGTAGTACGTTTTCTCAGTACTGAGTACTTGCCAGATGTTTGAGGAATTTCTTGGACTTGGACTGGCCATTAGGACAAAAAACAGATAAGACACTAAATTTATTGCTGCTACGTCACTTAGACTTAAACCAAGGCCGTCTTAGACTCTTTGGTTTTTTGGCAGTATAGTATTTTGTTCTGTGTTGAATGTTGATTTTTTTAACGCTCTCTCTTAGTGGATTGACTCGTTTTATGTGATTCATGAATTTCTGAATTCCTGTTTATAGGTAAGAAATTAACAAAAATTCATTCTCAATCAATGTCAATTCTTAATTTAGTTGTACTTTCGTAAAACTATAAATTTCTTTTTAATGTG
The DNA here is from genome assembly GCA_023701765.1 of Hylyphantes graminicola. NCBI lineage: Eukaryota > Metazoa > Arthropoda > Arachnida > Araneae > Linyphiidae > Hylyphantes > Hylyphantes graminicola. The sequence continues at coordinate 44,899,915 of CM043111.1, forward strand.
CTATTTTTATAAATATTTTATTTAAAGCAGATGTTCAGAGAGTAGTTGTTTTATTTTTGTAATCAATCAATCACGAATCGTTTTTTTTTTCTCTTAGAATTCTAAATCTATGAGTATGATAAACCATTCTATTTTATTGTTTTGACAAATAATTTTTTTTTGTATTTTTGTTTTAAACAAATTCAGTTTGTTTAAAACAAATATAACTGTTACATAATTTAACAATTCGGACTCTTTTGCTTTTGATTGCTTTATAATTTACTTTTATTCTTAAGAAATTGTCTATATATACTTGATTGATCTTTACTATCACATCCTTTTATAATTTTAATATTGTAGAAAAGAGGAAAAAAGAAGCCGTTGGGAAAAAATTGACTTTTTTTGTTTTTAAAAGAGTTTAGAAAAAAAATCAAAAGCGGCATTTTAATGATTTGCATCATATGAAAAAAATGTACCACACGGCCCTGCCTCTCACAACTAGAGGGGGGAAGGGGGTAAAGCATCTACCCCAACAACACGGAGTAATGGCCCAAGAAAAAGTTAACGTTATCTGTCTGAGGCAATAAAAATTGTCGGATAAAATTACCACTCACTGTCTTCTGTGTCCGTCTTAGGGAAACGAAAGGGGCTACATTCAAACCCCTCTCCCACAGGGTTATAATAAACACAGAAGCTACGGATAATAGCACCTCATTTGGCTACTTCGCACTAAGCTAGCCACATCAAGGTATTTTTTTATGGATTTTGTTGTTAAGTATTGGATCCACTGCAAGACATTTTTAATGAAAACGAGGTTTTGGTAGGAAGTGGGTGTTTTGGTTGGGAATGCTTGTTAAATAAAAAAGCTTAAGCTTTGGAAAAATATAGCCTTACATACGCTTAACTTTTAAGATGGTTTTTGAGAGTTTTAAAAATACTCATTTTTAACTGAGTTTCAAAGCATTCATTGTTGCTCCAAAACAAAAGAAAAAAACAAATCTATTTTTTTAAACCATTTTTCTTTTTTTTTTAATTCGAAATAATTAAAAAAAAAAAAAATTGGTTTTAACATCGTAGAGATTTCCGTCTGTATCCCTCTTTTAATTTTCCGTTGTGATTTACGATTTAAAAAAAATCTATTTTTCATTTGAAAGGTAATGACAACGTGTACCAATCTTTTTTCCTGTGTGTATGTACTTAAGGATATACATCAATGTCCGAACGGACAGAGACAGTAGAATCAAGCTTAAAGTGTATCAAATATCAGTGAAATATTTGCAAATCATTTCCTATAAATATGAAGTAGTAAAAGATACAAATACGTATTCGACGGAAATAAGATACTGAAAAGCTGGCATGACAAATATCTACATTCAATCAAACGCATACAATCTGTTTACATGTAATGTTTATAAAAACTACTTTTTTTGCAAATTTGACAAAATTATACTTAAAAAAATGTATGGCCCATTGCAAACAATATTTACTTGCATAAAAAATCATATTTTATAAGGTACATAGGTAAACAGTAAAATAACATAATTTATAATAAATTTTATCTCGCCAAAAAAACCTTTCAGTTGAAAGCAATTTAAGCACCACAAAACACAAGATAATCTTTGTATAGTTGTGGTGTGTGTGTCAAGCAGGGGTATAGGCTTCGAAAAAAGCACTTTCCGTGGGAAAGCATAGTTGGGGATCGTCACCTCTCTCGTCGTCCTCTTTCCAAGAACCCAATCCGAATCCCCATTGCCCAGCTTCTGCAAAAATTATCTGATTTTTATCAAAGCAGAACATGAAACCCCGTTTGGTTTTTATGACCAAAGAAGAAAACCTGAAGTTGCAGGGTCCTTGCTTGAAACTGGAGACAATTATTTACGACCTTAGCTGTTGGGAGCATTTTCGCAAAGGCGGTCGTACGTTTTCTCAGTTTTTGCCAGATCTTAGAAAGATTTCCTGGACTGGCCAATGAGCAAAAAACAGAAACTGAGCCCATAGCCTCAGAATATTTGGTGTTGGACAGTGGACAGTTTAGTATTTGACACTGCGCGGAATAGGTTATTATTTTTATTTGTTATCTTTATGTATCGAGTTTTTTGTCATTTATAAGTGTCTAAAAGCCCATTTAAAGGTAAGATATTAATAATAATTTCATTTAATGTTAAAACTTAATATAATTGAGTTTTCGTAAAAATATAAATGTCGCTTTAATATGCACTATTTATATATCTATTAGTGGTTAACAAGTGTTCCGTGAAATATTGTTTAATGTTTTGATCAATTGTTTATTTCTGTTAGATTTAGACTTGTTGGTGTTTATAAATTAATTCCTATTTTACGATCAAGGTAGTATACAAAACGTGTAAAAAATTACTGTTACATAATTTAAAAATTTGTTTTTTTTTTTATTTTAAATTGGTATTTAATTTATTCTTCAGAAAATGACAACATGTTCTTAGACTTATTTATACTATCCTAATTTATAATTTTAATTCGTACAAAAGGTTAGAAAAAGGAAGCTATTTTTAAAAAATAATAATTGTTACACTTTAAAAAAAAACTTCAGAAGTTAACATTTTTTAAAAAACTTTCAAAAAGTGTTATGTCATTAGAGTATTTTGTTTTTTCATTTTATGTCGTAAATGATGCTGTCATAAAGTTATTTAGGTTGTGCATTAAAAAAGTAAAATGTGAATACCGTTTTTTTTATATTCTGAATCCTTTAATAATAGGGGATATGAATGTTCTATATTTTTATATCGTAAAAAATATTTGAAATATTTTTAGTCATTATGTAAACCTCACGCATCTTCTTTTTGTTGTATTATTACTTTTTGTATTAAATAAACATATTTTTTTTATAATTGCATGAAAAAAAATCCGATTTTTACACTATAATTTTAATATCAGACGCGTGCGAAAAAAAGTTATTCTTCTAATGGAAACAGTGATAAAAAATTACTTTTTTTATAATTGCGTGAAAAAAAATCTGACTTTTACACTATAATTTTATTTATCAGACGTGTGCGTAAAGTTATACTTTTTTAGAAACAATGATAAAAAATTACTTTTTTCACCTTAAAGCAGTGAAAAAAAAGTACTTTTTTTTCACTCGTCTTAAAAGATGCTAACATTTCAAGTAAAACTGATATATTTTCTACTTTTTCCTTCACAGTAATAAATATTTCTTCCAAAAAGGTATTATGCCCCTTTAAAACTAATCAAAAATGCAATTATTAAAAGATGAGGTATAATCTTAATTTATTTGATAAAAAAATAATAAAAAGATTATTAATTATAATAATATAATAATTAAATCAATATATTAATTAAATCAATATAATAATCATAATATGTTAATTAAATCAATGTAATAATCATAATTTATTAATTATATGTTATCGCCGACGTTCATGATTTTGAACTTTTGGTCCAGAGGTTGATAATAGGAATCCTGTGTAACATTTGCCCCCCTCTTAAGTTTCGGCTGGATCCGCCACTGGCACGAACCAAGTATTACTGAACGAACCAAGTCACTGCAATCGATCAAACATTTGGCCAACCTAACGACACTAACTTAAGCTCATTATATATTATAGCAGATTAAATGGTATAATGGGAAATTTGAATTTAATTAAAAAAAAATTCATGAACAGTTCCGCACAAACTAAGATTTTGGATAGATCCCGTTTGTTAGCCCACGATTTCTTACTTTAACTGTTAGGAAAGGAATAACAAACTGTGATTAAATAGAGGTAGATTACGATATTTTTATATTGATAATTTTTTTTAATTAAAAATCGAAAATCATTTTAAGTTCCGGTGGTATTTACAGGGTAACTGGATGATTTTTTTTACAACTCGCCGCTTTGCATTTCATGGATCACCTGCGATCGCCGTGCTTATTAATAAACGAACATTTGGGAAAATACATAATCTCATTAGCAACAGTGAACATTTAACGAAAGTAACAAACAGGATTTAATATTTCTACAGATTATTTTTTTTAAATAAGGATTTTAATAATTAAATCTTTAGTACTTTTAGGATCAAAGATTATTTAAAATATATGAAATAAATTATTTTCAATTGATATGCAATAATGGTTTTATTCATGCACTCAAAGAGCCTTGCTTACAGACAATAATACCACTTTTAAATTCATTTGATTATGAGCAAAGAAAAATACTAAAAAACCCTCATACTTCAACCTTTTTAGACGAATTTTATTCAATTTTATTTTGTAGCAAAAAATTAAACTGTATTATTATTTTATTGAACATCAACAAGAGAGGGCAGCACTACAAATCCATGTCATTTTTGGGGGGTTATTAGAACAATTTCGTTTGTATATTTTCAGGTTTTTTTTAACACAATTTTTCGATTTTAATTTTTTTTCCAACGAATAAAGAACTCACATATTTTTTATTTGTCTTTTCACTTTGTCAACTTTTTTTTCAACAAATATAGATTAAATTTTATTTTACGAATAGTTAAAATACTTTACCTTACTAGAAGAATAAATTTAAAATATCAATAAAAATACACAATTATTGACGTTAGCAAGTTAAAAATTCAAAAATAAATAAAATTTTATTATTTTAACTTTAAAATAAATTTATTTTCAAAACTATACTTACTTGGTGATTGAAACCTATATATTACGTTATCATAAATCAAGAAGTTCTAAAGGAACTAACATATCCTAATTTCCTGTTATTTAAATACTTACTTAAATTTTTATCGCTAAGTAAAGGATATAAACAGAAATTTTCTACTATAATCACTTGCACACGAGCTTTATACACCTTAGAAAAAATCGCGAAAAACATAATTTAGTTGAAATTTAAACTTATAAAATTTTTTAATAGTTTTCGTATTATTTGCTAAAATTATTTGCAGTTTGAAAAATAATTACGTAAATTTATTTTTTCAAAATCCTAGCATTTGCCGCTTTTGGAAAAGTTCAACAGAGCTTTAAACGAAGCAAGATTCTTATTCTTATTTATATTTATTCTTATTCTTATTATTATAGATTGAATTTAATGCTAATTGTATGGGTAGTTTGTTGACTGTAAGGCAGAACGATGTCCGGCTATAGGTGGACGGACAAAAAGTATGGTTCATGTATCATATCTTTCTAAAAAATATTATTTAAGAGGAAGGATCCGGCAGTTGGAACTGATTTCGGAAGGGGGTACGGACGGATAGGCAGACGGACATCTTCAGAATGTAAATAGTATCTATTTTACATTTCGAATTTTTCCGAATAAAAATGTAAATTAGGCTAATAATATTATAGCTTTGGTTTTAACCCTATCCGTTATGAGAAAAAAAAACTATGAACAGACTTTTTGGGAAATTATCTATAAGTAAATTTAGTGGATAAGTTGCGAAATTGATATTAATATACTTTGGCTTTTAAAACCTAAGTGTCATGCTAATTTTGTTACAGTTTAGGTGTTTTTTTACTTATTCTTAGCAAGTTAATATACTCATAAATATAATTAAATTTAATGTAGTTCAAAAACAGACCAAACAGTTCAAAAACATCTGTCAAATGAAGAACTGTTTGTTAATGTCATGACGAATAGTAATCTCTTCCGCTTTCTTGTTAAAAAAAATAACTAATAACTTTGTGAGAAGATTTCAGTTTAGATTTCTAGGAAAAGTACATAGGCTTATATCAAGTAAACTAAATACTTATTTTTTAAGTGCTTGAACTATCTATTTATATCGCCTATGGCAATCTTAAGGTGAGTCTTCAAAATGGCGTCATAGTTAGATTGTGAAATAATTATATTTATACTTATATAGGTTAACACATATGTACAGTGGCGGCCAAAATTATGGACATTTTTTTTTATTTCATGTAACTTTGTGTGCTTGTAAAATATATTAATTTTCACTTAAATACAAACGTTTATGCATTAAATTAAAGGTAATTTAATGTAAAATTTAGTAATAAAAATCGCCAAAAGTAAAAATTTATATATTTTACAAAAACACAATGTTGGAAAAACATGAAACTTTAAAAAAAAATGTCCGCACTTTTGGCCACCACTGTATGTTTCGCTAAAAGTTAGTACATAAATAATCTTTACCTTCAATTTTCTATTTATGTAGCATTGGTAATAAGTTATGAGCAATAAGTTAGGTATGGTAATAAGTTAGGCGCATAGTGTAAATAAATTTGAGAATCTTTCTCTTATTTATCAGCATAGAGTTATGGTAAAAGTGCTGCTACTACCTTGTGATGCCAATTTACAATTGTAAATTTCGTTGAGTTCTACTTCCAAAAATCTTTGGTTTGCTAGCAGTGATTTGATGCGCTATAGTCATCCCTGTTTATATGTTATTGGAGTACAATGTACATGTGTCTATTTACGCCTTGAAAACATCCATGTGACGTAAAACTAATAACACAAAAGAATATCAGATGTCATTTTGCAGTGTTTCTATATGATTGTACTACTTGCTTTATACGAGGTAACCCAAAAGTAGCCTTACAGTTTATGATGTACCGTTAATAAGAACTTTGGGTTATTTAGAACAGTTATTTGACATAGATAACCAATAAAACTTAGCAAGACTAAAATAAAGTCGCACTACAGCGTATCTTATCCAAAGAGTGAAGATTCGTGTATTAAGTTGTATAAATAACTGTATACCTAACTATTTGTAATTCTACTTTTGGGCCACCCTGTATAAAAAGCGTTATGACGTATCATAAACATGTGGGTATATAACACTTTTGTAAATATCACCTGGAATTGAAGATTTTTTTAAGCTGGATTTGGGTGCAAATTTATAATTTCTTAATTCTGGTGTTAATATAGCATTAAGTATTAAGTTTTTTGTAATGCTATATAGAAATTCATTATCAAAGTGGCAACTTGGCATAGGAAATCACAAGCAAGTTATCTTCCTTTTCAAAGCATATGGTAATTGTTGATAAATTATTAGAATAAATTAGACATATACACTCTTAGAACAAAAGAGTGAAATAGACTCCTGTAGGAGAAGTGCATTTTTGACACTGAAAATGAGTGAATATTAACTCAGACTGAGTTAAAATCACTCGTTTGGAGTGATCCTGTCGCAGGTTTAACTTACAAAGAATCCACTCCCATAGGGGAGGTGCATTTTCAACCCTGGAGAAGTGATAACTAACTCAGACTGAGTTAAAATCGCTCGTTCGTTTTAAGAGTGTATATAATGCTTAAAAAACCTTCACATACACTCTAAAAAATGAATGCTCAATAATGACGAAATTTTCCCTAATTTTGACGATTCCGTTTACTATGCTCCGAGTTTTCGTTTTCTCAAAGTGAGGAAATTTGAATCTTCATTTTTATGAGGATTTGAATGTCGACTAATCTAAAGAAATATTTCGTCATTTCTGAACATGTGAGTACAACAATGAGATTCAGTTTCCTCAAAATCAAGATACAGGATCGTCAGATAACGATTGTAAAAGTGAAGATTCGCGTTTACTCAAAAGTCACGTGATAGTTTGACGAAACAATCCTCAAAATTAACGAAATGAGGCTTAAAGATTCATGAATCGTTAAACATGAAAGTGTTATTTTTGAGAGTGTATAATGTTATCATTTGAAACTTACAAAATATAGAAGTAATTGTTTTGCTTTACAAATATAGTAGGAGAAGATTAAACAATTATTTTCTGGTTCCCTTGACAATTTAAAATGCATCAGGTAAGATATTATAAAAGAAAAGGAAAAATGTTTTGCCACGCGTTATGATACAAGAAAATTACTTCATGATATTCTCAAGGAAGCCTTAAGATACCATTATGTGCTGAAGCTTGAGGTTGAAAATAGAATTAGATTACGATTTAAAAACAATTACTTTATGGTTATTTCCATATTTGTACAGAGTAGGTCAATATTTAAGTAATTTTTGTGTTTGTATCTCTAACATTTTTAAGTATAAAAAATTGAATAATTAATCATATAATTTATTACAAAAAAGCAACGCATAAAGTACTTGGTTAAAAAGCATACATCAATATAAGTTTGAAATCTTGTCATAAGATTTCGGTGGTGATTTTTTGAGTATAATGTTTAAAAGCAGTTTCGTATTTTTTATTTAAAAAGCAAATTTTTATTGTATTTTTAAATTAGTAATCATTGAAAATATTTTTTATAAAATATAAATTAATCATTTTGCACGAAGGCGAAATACTATTTTTAATACACTCAATGTTTATTGAGAAAAATTGAGTTTGACATACAAACCTTTACATTGAAAGGAAAAAAAAACTATAAAAACGTACACTGGTTCATACTGGTTCATAAATCACAGAAATATTTACCTTAAAAAATATTAAAAAGATATTAGACTGATAACCGAAACTTCTAAAAAATTTTATATGCTATAAAAATTATTTTTAATTATTTATTATAATTACAATTATTATTTATAATTTAATAATATTGATATACATATACTTATTTTATTAGAACAATTTTAGTTCTGAATTATTCTATACAATTCTTCGAGAGGGCCTCAACATGACGGAATAAATTTGTTTGATTTTTACCCCTATCCCTGTGTCTCCTTAAGAAAGTGTGCAAGAATGCTTGGTTTTACTATCTCTATGACAAAGTCAAACTTTCATAAGAAGATTAATCCCCTTGCCCATTGCATGTTTTGTTCTTAAATAATGGAGAATATGTAAAAGAAATGTTTAAAATGTAATGGAAGAAAACATATTTCTCCATTACTTAGGAAATTGCAATTTTTTCGATAAGTTAATATTCTATTCATTAGACAATTTTTGTTAAATGTTTTGTTACATTTTGTAAAGAATTTTCAATATATCATTCTTGCGACTAAAGCGACGCAATTAAAAAAGAAGTGGCATTTGAGTTAGCCACTTTACTCATACACCACTGACTTATAAATTATTACCCATAGCACATAAAACCAGGTGATCGGGTGGTCACAGCCCATTATACTAACAGCCAGCTCACTTTACCGGGTGCTGGTTCGATTCCCGTCCTTACCTTCTGTGCACTTTCCCTCTGTGTGTCAGTAAAATATATTTTATGTCTGTCTTACCTGACCAAAATTTATAAGCTGGTTTCTGAATAAGCACACAAACCGGAAATATAATGTACAAACCTACAACCTACATAAAACCTTATTTGCTTAACATCATCTTCTGACAGTATTCCCTCTGTTTCTTATAAAATAATCTTATATTTAAACTACTTTTTACCCTTTCTGAAAAACATTTTTTTTAGTTGTGTCTCTATATTCGCAAGGCTACGATACATAAACGCAGATATAAATTGCCAGCATTTAAGCTGTTCATTGACGAATTTTAAATAATTATTACTATTTACCTCTTCACTTCAATGGTTTCCTAAAAATATTAAAGTTAAATTCTGCATCTTGTCTAAATCAATTATTCTTATGCTTGCGTATTATGTCACTTTAAGAGTCAGTGTTATGCCACAGCGCTGTCGCTTGCCGGATATGATGAAATGCAGTGGAGCGTTACTGAGAAAATGGGATGAAAATGTGGTTTATTTATAGTGGGAAAATGATAGGATAAAACAATGTTTCCCTTTGTTTTGGGATTAAGCAATTATGGAGCAATGAAAATTTTCGTATTACGTAAAAAAGAGTTACTCTTGATCGAAATACTCATACAATTTATTATTTTAGGAAGAAAAGACTTAGATTTTTTTTTAACACGCTAATTATTGATCGAGGTACTTACATAGAGTTCATTAATTTAAATTCATATTTAAAAAAAATTAAAAGTGTTCTGGTTAGCTTATTAATATTTTAATAATTTTTTTTATATTTTGTTTTGCATTTTTGAATTTCAATGGAAATGTAGTTCAAGTTAAATAATGGACTAATTAGAAAATAATTCATTGTGAAATACATAGTCATCGATCGATGAAAAGCGAATCCCTATATCGCAAATAATACTAAAATCAATAGAATTTTTTTATTAGATCGTTAGAAGTAAATAACTTGAATACGAAAAAATAAAAAAAACCTTATAATAATAAAAAAAAACTTTTATATTAGCCAAGCAAAAAATATATAACAGATAGTTTCGAATCTTAACACTTATCAGAGCTAGTTAGATGCCTGTTGTCACAAAATCGTCATTGTTTTTTAGCATAAATTTAATCTAAAAAAATCGATTAATGCTTAGTGCGAAATTCTTAAACAAATTTTTATTGCTTAAAAATTTTAAATTCTATATCTTGTCTACTAAAAACCTACTTTTGTCATACCTTCGACGTACTCGTGTTTGTATGTTCATGGTAAAATTTTTTTAAATCAAAAAATTCCAATCAAAAACATAAAACGTAATGTATAGGTATATTGAAAATAATATCTGGCAAATACTATGACTAACACAATGCTTCAGAATGAAGAGGCTTTATAAATCTAAAACTTACCACAAAGTATGTAAAATAAAACATCATTTTCCACATGTGAATTATGCATATTTGGGTGAATGCCTTTGCACGCAAACCAATTTCACCAACCGATCTTCATCCGGAAGTCATTCTAATTACCTAATCACTCTTTGGCTTCGAAACAGCTCATAAATCCTATAGAACAATACACACTTGTTTTTTTTTTTCTGATGAACATTAAATTATATGGGAGACAATAAGGCAAGCCATCTTGTAGGATGCAGCGTCCGTCCGTATTAAGGTATTTGCACGCGCCTTTTCTTTACTGCGCTATTTCATTTCTAGAGTGTGTAATTCTCTGTGAAAGTGTGCCGTATGTAGTTTCGATGGTACTCGTGTTATAGAGATGTTGCCCTTTTTTTGCCGTCGTTTCTCTAGGTTATGGTATACAATTCGATGCATACATACAAAGGTGGCGAAATTTAAAATAAATTCTCGAGTGAAATAGTTAAGGTAGGCGAGTACCCAAAATTCTAAAATTTTTACTATTACTTTAATCTTTTCCAAATTTGGCATAGTGATTTCAAATATAATGAACAATGCTTTTTGGGCAATTTTTTTTTATTTAAATATAATTGATTTATTTTAAACGGAGTTTTTTAACTAAAAAAAGGGGTTTATTACGCCAACACTTATAGCATAAAAAGTTTTACATTAATTTACCTGAAATTTTTCACAGATGCCATTTTAATATATATCTGTGCCATGAACCTCTAACATCTGGTGTAAGTATAGTAGTTTTTGTTTTAAAAAATGTCAAAGTGTAAGTTAATTGAGAAAAAAATCATTTTTTTGTGGTTAATTTATAACATTTTTCTTAATTACTTTTTTTCCTGTAATTTGTATGTAGCTCTAGAGGGTCATGGCATGTATCAGTTCAAAACGAAGAATTTAACACATAATAAATGTTTATAGGATGGAAATTCAATGTGGTAGACTTGTTGGCGTAAACCTCTTTGTTTTAGTAGAAAAACACTGTTTAAAATAAATAAATTACATTTATATAAAAACAAAAGCCTACATAGTATTATTCATTATATTTGAAATCACTATGCCAAATTTGGAAAAAAAAGATTAAAGTAATAGTAAAAATTTTAGAATTTGGGGTATTCGCCTACCTTAAGCTAACTTTTTACTTTGTATTAATAATTTTATTAAATTAATATTGATTTATTATAATTAAATATTGATATTCACGCTTTGTAATTTATTATTATAACACCTTGACAAATAATAAATAACAATAAGCTACATATATTATAGGGAAAAGGCAGGTTGTACAACACTGTAAATAATTTTGGTGTTTCTTCACACCAAAAATGGTGGCAACAAAGTAGCCACAAAAAGTGGTGTAAGGAAACACCACCAGTAAATCGGTGTAATGAAACACCGATAATTGACTGGTGTGTAGAAACACCACATTTGGTGGCTATCCTGTTGCCACCATTTTTGGTGTGATAAAACACCTACGAACCTAACAGGGTGTTCTGGGTACTAATTTCAGAATCAAAAGGATTAAATGGTTATTTTTTTAAAAACACTTTTTGGTGTGAACTGATTTCTTACAAATACTAAACAACAGACATATTTATAATGTAAAAAAAAGCTAATTTTATAACTTGAGTTTAACTCAAAGAGGATACCTTTATCCATGCTACAAAAGATATAATGAAAATGTACACATATTATACTAAAAATTATTGTTTAGGAATATTTATTATCATCATCACACAAAATTAATGTTTAGGAATATTTAACGTAAATTAAAGATATTAATAGGGTGCCCAGACATTGTTTAATGTATTACTCAACTATTTATATAACTATAAAATTGTGCAATTAAACTCAGATTAAATAATTTATAGTTTTTTCAAACGAAACGCAAATAAAATATCCTTTATGAAAGTGCAATGATGATTTCATAATCGAAAAGTTAATGACTGAAATAATTCAGATATCAATGAGCTAAATGACTTATGGGAAAATACTGTAATTATACTTATAATTTCAATATCTTTTAATCATATATACTAGCGCACAAAAATATAAACACAACCCTAATTTTCTCGTTTTAACCAGAATTACTAATATTGAAGTTTTAGTTAAATTATTCAGTAGTAATTCAGTTAACTATATTCAGAATAAATATAATTGTTCCACTTACTTTGCATTTTCAGCAAATACAAACACGATTTACAATCATCAAAATCAAACTCATGCTGTTGTTTAGGGCTTATTGAATGCAAACACACAGACAATCATTTAAAAGTAATAACTGCAGACGCTGAAATAAGTTTTCTAAATTTTTTAAAGTGAGACTCAAACCATGTACATCACGAATAAATTATCAAAACACAGCTCTAATTTTTCCGTTACAACCAAAGAATTGCTAGATTGGCTCGATCTGTAACTCCATATTTGGTGCTTCGTTTTCAAAATGTCGTCGAAAGACTACATTTTTGGTGTGTTAACACCAATATTTTCTTAAGTTTAAATAAAAACTATTTTCAGTGAATGATAACACCCATGTTGGTGCGGACACCACAATTCGTGTATATTTACACCTTATATAGCATTTCATAAACCCAAACCAAGTGTAATAATACACTCTTGTTTTTACAGTGTATGGGTTTCAGATTTTAAAACAAAAGTATCAATTACATAGAAACTATGAAAGCAGCGAAATTCCTCCATTTTAAAGTTACTAAATTTTGCTGTTTGTTTGCTGTACTAAGGTACCTTAAAGTTTCTGAAATATTTTGTTAGAAATTTCTGATTCCTTTTAAGTCGATTTCATTGACTTAAAATAGAAACCATTGTGTTTAGTTTCCATTTAAGCTCAATTTTTTTTTATTTATAATATTTCTAGTCTTGTGTATTAACAAACAAAACTAACACGTGGGTTTCATTTGTAATATAGTAATTACAACATAACTATTATTTGTTTATTTATTAATAATTTTTATATTGATTTTTATTTCCAATGTGCATGATCAGATTCAGTCAAATAGATTTAATTTTGATGTTTATATTGCACATAAATGGATAAATGATTATGCATTAATAGAAGTTTGCATTAATGCATATCTGCTTTGTTTTCTGTATGTTATTATGTGATAAAACTTGAAGGTTTTGGAAATTTGGGAATTAATTGTGAGATATGTTGTACAGAATTGGAGAATTTGATTCAATGTCTCTTTACAGGAATGGAAATAGCTATTCTAGCTCTGAAAATACTGCATTTTTATCGGGGTGCTATGAGTAATTCCTCAAGATCTTTGAATGGACGAGACCCATGCGGACATAACATTTTTTAAAAATAAAATTACAGTGGCAGAAAGTGGGTAATCATAACACTCTCTTGTATAGCTGACCAGTAGAAAGGGAGATAGATTTTCATAAAATATAACTTGAATAACAAACAAGTCGCCGAATGAAATTAATGGCACACTTTTGCAACTTTATATAAAGCTATAGTTTACTTAAAAACGTTTAAGGGTTTATTATGGCCATCCCTACCAACAAAAATATCTATCTTAGCCTGACTTAACGAAAAGAATTTTCACAAGCGTAAAACTATAATAGGAGTGAATATCAGCATCAGTTCATTTATAAATACAGTTTTTTAAGCTTTTAAGTAAGTGGACAGAGGTTTAAAACTTTTATTACAAAATAATAAACCTAATTAATAATAATAATAATCTTAAATCCTTAAACTATATAAAAGAACAAAACTATGTATAAATTCCTTCCTAAAAAATAAAGAATCTTAAGGACAGTTGGCCAGCAAAAAAAAAAAAGATTTTTTTTTCAGAAAGAGAACCGATGCCCGCGATATATTACGATGTGATAGCATATCACTCAAAACCATCTTACTTTAAAAAACAACAATATCAGCATCTTTAACATAATGGGCGATTTCCTCAAGATGCTTTTGAAACTTTTAGCATTCACATTCCAATTGTTTGATGCAGCCTGAAAATGCCTATTTTACCCAACTCTTCATAACATATCAACAGGTCTCAAAAGGAAGCTAAAGAAAGATGAGAGCTTTGACCTTTTTCTATAGGTTAGCTGATGGGTTATCGTTTGTGGGTACATACTGCAAAGATTGCATCAGTTTGTTCCACGTCCATTGAAAATTAATTTGGTTCAATGCTCACATTTGTAATCAGAGTTACGGATATTGACAAAGAAACAATTTCTGTAAATAGTAACCAAATTTATGTGCGTTTAAATTAGCTATAATTTATGTATTGCTATGATAATTTACATATTTGTAAAAGATATTCAAATTTTAGTAATTTGATTTCTAGAATGTCGCAGTAATTTTTTTATTAACAGACAAAATTAATTGTGTGATATGAAAAGACTTTTAATAAGTGATGATTAAGACAATATGATTATTAAAAAATATACAGAGAAGTAGCAATCATCATAATAAATTTCCGGTTTAATTATGATCCTTATTGACAGATAAATCTTTACAAAAAGTACAAAAATCAGCCATTTCGATATATTTAGATTTTGTTTCAATACTACAAAAGTTACAGACCGGCTTTACAATTACCTATTTTATGACATCTAGTAAGGCTAACGTTTTGTGAAAAGTCGTATTCATTAACTCACTTAAAAAATTAGCTTTGACCGCGCAATGCTGAGACATACACTTTTAACTTTCCTAAACTTTTTCATAATTTAATTAAATTTTAAACTTGATAAAATTTAAATAATAATAAGGATTTTCTTTTGAAAAGTGAGAAATTTAAACTAAATATTATACATTATAATAAAATACAAACATTTAAAAACAAAAAAAAAACTACATTTAGACTTGTGCAAACACAAAGAGGTTTAGTTAAAGATAACCAAGATTCTCACATCCAGGGCCTGATCTGGGAAAACTCAGATTATAGGCACAACAGAATTTGGGAGCCCCTTTATGGAAAATGTTGAGAGTGATTACCCGCAATAATGGTGTTATTTAGCCAATGATGTATTATATTTTAAGTTACATTTTTATGGACTTCTTTATGACATCGATAATGCCAATCAAATTAGGTCAATGTTTGTGTCAGTCTTGCTAAAACCCAATTGAGGTCTCAGAAAATTCTGAAATGTCTGACATTTTGAGGATCTCCAAAATTTAGGTTAATAGAAAGGGAAATTTCTTGAAAGTGAAAACCTTTAAGCCCAGACCTAACGAGCCTTATGGTAGAGGGGGCCCCGATCACAACACACCCTAACCTTAGTTAAACAAACAGGAAGAGGAATATTATTCTCTAAAAAAAACTGCCAGCTGTTTCACTATGCAACACTATGCAAAAGATCTTTTTTTCCACTAATGAAAATAAAGAAATAGTTGCCTTATTAATTATAATAAACACAAAATCAAACATAGCTTCTTCACCGATCATCTCCGTTCCTTTCCAACGATCACCATGCTTTCGAATGAACTACACCATAAGTACGACCACTTTTTTGATTAGCAGTCATCGATGCTTGAAGTCCAAAGAAACATCTCGGAGAAAAAAAAAAGTGAACGGAACAAAAGGGAAAGTTTGAAAATAATCCTCGAAGCGCGTGGAACAAGAACAATTCCTCCACCCCCATTTACTATATAAAAGGGTGGGGAGCATTTGTGGTGTGTTCTGTTTGCGTGTGAATTTCTTTATTACAGGTCACAGTTTCGGGATTCGAAGGAGATATGAGTTTGATCATAAATATTATGGTATGTAAATGGTGTTTCATTTGGGTGTTTGATTTATTAAAATGGATAACTTTATGAAAATATAATTTTAAGTATTTACTATTATCTTATCCCTTATTTCGCATAAATAGCTTAAAGGTTTTGGCAGACTTCTTAATATATTTTAATAATAAGTAATATTTTTTTCTTTTAATGAGGTTTTTACTCGTTGTGTTTGAAGGCGACATGTGGTTTCAATGTTGTTTTATATTGTTATGAAAATGTTTTTGGCTTTAATTGTTAAGATGAGGCACACAGAGTGAGTAAGAAATATTATATAATTATACCTTGAACTATAAAAAAAATTAGCAATCTATAAGATTCATACCTTATAAACTTCTAAAGAAAATAAATGAAAATAGCTAAGTATTGAATAAAAAGTGACTAGAATAAAGAAGTACATAACTATATGCGAGTTTGACTTTATTTATACCTTAGACTCATATAAATTTTGTGCGAAAACCGTTATAAGTGTCAGTTTTTGTTACAAACCTTCTGTTTATCCAAAAAATTTCTGAATTCTCAAACTATCTCAGTGGGGTGACTGAATAATGACGGTGATTGGCTGATGGTTATTGATTATACACATTAAAAAGAAGATTTATATTGTATTAGTAATGATTACATCTCTGATGTGACAACTTTTTTTCATGATATATATAGTAAATTTTTTAAGAAGTAGGAGAAATGTAGGTTGGGGACATGAGACAGTACTACTTTTCCACAATATTTTGCAATTTTAATACAGTTTTACTACAATAATGATTGACTTTTCATATATATTTTGATTTTCTGTGAGTATTTTAAATACAAGAAATCTTTAAATAACAAAAATATGTATATTCAGGAATTTTATTGATCAGGGAGTAAGTAGTTATATTTTTTCTTAAATATAAAAGCTTATATAAAATACATTACAACAAATTCAGTCAATCTAAAATTTCATAAAATATAGGGCATTTTACGTACTAAATGAAATTGGTATTCTTATCTTAATTGTAATTTTCCTTCATATAAACACATTATATTTGTACTTAACAAGCTCCAAAGGATTTTTTTTAAATGGCATCACACGCTTTGATTCAGGTTAATGCTATGAAAAAAGAACGCTTCCGAAACTCCCAGATTACTTCATAAAGTTCTACCGGAATATAGATGTAGTTTTATAGTGAAGATTCCTTAAAGAAAAACCATAAAACGTGATTTTCTAATGACCAATTTTACCGTGCTGTGTAGAGAATCCAAAATGCTCCAAGCCATTTCTGGGTTTCAATGTAGTATTTCCGTTTGCAAATTGACATTATGAAATCTCAACAAAGGGAATCTTGTACTTCCTTGCACTACTTAGCAAATCTACAACAATTTGTGAATATATTTAGCTTTTTTTTGTTATAATTTCATGAGCTGGGAGAAATAAGGTAATTTTAGGTATGAACTACATTTTTGAAAAATATCTTATGCGAATAATAAGGCAACATAAAAATTCTAAATATGAATACTGTTTAAAAATTTAAATGTGGAAAAAGGTAAAGTAGGTAGCATAAATTTATTTTAATAACGTATTTTAAGAATAAAGCCAAACGTCTTACTATGGTTTGTATAGGTTGCATCTAACACGTAAAGTATATTTTTAATCAATGATGCAAATTTTAAGATAGAATTTATAAAGTTGACTATTTTTTAAATAAAATTATTTTAATTAGCAATCGAATAGAAAATGATTTTAATAGTTTAAGACTGGAAGGGTGGTATTGAACGTAAGATTCCCAGATCGGTATAATTAAACAATTGTATGATAATGATAACATGAACACTAATGTTTGATATTTTGGATAGGATACAATTTTAAATTTTAAACTTATTACTGACTCAACAACAAATTAAAAAAATGATTTTTCTTGTATTAAATGCTTTAACTGCAAAATTTTTTTGTATAATCCTAAAATATAATATTTTCTATATTAAAATTTATCTTAATTTAAAAAATTTCACTAAGCCGTAACGAAATCAATCATCACCTAAATCCATCAACACAGTAAACATCTCTCTACCATTAACTCAAGCCAACAAAGTTGTATGAATGTGAAAATTAAGTCATGTGTAAAATTCCCATTGCAAATTAATTTAATCCTTTACTTTGCAAATACACAGTTCTAACGCCTGCAGGAAGTTAACGGGATGTGCGAAAGAAATGCTCTTCTTTCCTGGAAATTTCACAACTTCTAACTCTAATTTTGTTTTGCTAATCTTCTTGGATTCTAAAATATTACTTTTTTTCTTTTAATAGTTGTTATGACTTAAAGTTATCAGCTACATCTTATATTTTTCCTTGTAAATTTGAGATAAAATGAATTATTTGTTTGTAATCCCGTGAAAATATCTCACTTATTTACATCAATAATCGTGCGGAAAGTAAATCACTGTTTTCAACTATAAAAATACTACTTTAACTCTTCGTCAAACTTATATCTCTCTATGTAGTAATAAACATTTAAAAATTTAACAAGTGGTATTTTTTTAATTTATAGAAATTATTGACTGATGTTGAAAATCCGGAATGCCATTTTTTTGGCACTTGATTAGAAAATATATATTTAAAACTACCGTGTATATTGCACCTTTTAACATTCAGAAAAAACTATTGATTTGCTTATCAAAACAATACACTTAATTAAAAAAGTTTTACTGCATGTGCATACGCATTTGTTGCATAAATACATATATTTCGTTAGAATTTTCAAAGGTAGGGAATGAAATAGGTTGCTTTGAGATTCTTTGTTAATTTTATTTGAAAGACATTTAATTTAAAAAATAATATATTAAAGTTTCTGATGTTTTAAATAGTTTGCTTTGTAGATATTTTACTTGAACTTGTTGTTCAGGTTCAAAAATTGAGCCGCAATATGAACGCGTTGTATCACTATCTAACCAAATGAAATATAAATGTATTCAATTTATTATATGATACTTGTAATAAAAAACAATACAATATTTTGTTTTGCCGTTTGGAATAAAGTGCTATATTGGAGTATTTTCCTTGTTATATTCTTATTCATTAATATCTATATTTTAACAAATTCATTTTTTATCTATTGTGTATAAACTTGTTTTACACCCTTATTTGCGTCGACAAAATTGCCTCGATTACCTGTCGAGTTATTTTCTAAAAAATAATGTGCTGCTGGTTATGTCGCCATACACTTCTTTCTAGCGTCAATATTATTTACCATAAGTTCATCGTCTGAACCATAAATTAGTTCAGGAAGTTGAAGTTGTACACTATGAAAAAATATTTATTAACCCTCTAATTTATCATTACAGTCTAATGGTAAGAATTCTGACATCATAATATACTATGAATTTACATATAATGTGAATATTATTGTGTTGTACCCAAGAAAACGCTTCCTTCACTCACAGTGCTTGGGTTCGTCCATCTTCTGTGTTTAAACACCATTGGAGGAATTTGATCATGGGACTCTGTACGTTTAACTTCAATTTGCTCTCAAACCGATATTACAACACTGTGATAAAAACCACAAAATGTGCTGTACATTTATGCGTAAACTCTTTTAACAGTGTACTGAAAGTATATACCTTATTCCAGTTCGCCATCTTGGCAACGCTTCTTCTGGTCCACACCGCCTTCTCCGAAATCGAAGGCCACAGCGGGATAGTGTTCCACGTCAACAAATACGGCCACTACAGTGGACACAGCACCCACTACGACTACCGATTCTACCCTGAAAAGAGCCTCCTGGACCACCTCATTGCCCATCATAAGCACAGCAGCTACCACCACCTGATTCCTGAGACCCACATAGGGGAAGAGCTGGTGGGATATGGGTTTGGGGATGATCATCACGCCTATCCGGGAAGTCACGAGCACGAGCCGTTCTATTACTATATACATGACGACGAGCACCATTTTCATAAGTAAAAAAGACATCGTCTTGTATGAAGCTTTTAGTGATAGCCATCAACCTCATTTTCAGGTAATTTGTAGGCGATTTAAATCGATATAAGTATTTAAGAAAAAAAACTTAAGTATAACTTAAAAATAACCAGTGGCGGCTCGTGGCATACAGCAAGTACAGCCGAGCTGTACCTAAATATTCAGTTTAAGCAAAATCCCAAATCCAATCATATATTCAGATATTTTTTTTTATTTATTATTACATTTTGCCAAAGGAGTGCATTTTTTTAATGTAGCGCTTTCAAGCCAATAATGAAAATTCTACTCAAGTAGTGGGATTGGTAAAAGTTAAACATTTGGGTATCAAATGAGTTGCATGCCCATAATCCAATACTGAACTGCAGCCCGGGAAGATAAATGCGAGAAGGGCAAGGGGATTAAGGCGCTGAGGTGCAGCCCAAAACGATTTTATGTGTTTCGGCTGCAGTTGGAATTCACTGATATGATTGGTGGGCGCCAAACACGTGTTAGGCTATGTGTGATGAAGGGGAAATCAAGAGATTGAATTCTTTTGCTTTTGTTTCTTATTCTTAGTATTAATATTTTATTTGTTCTTTATTAAAAAATGGAACCCTCCACTATCGATGGAATATACTTAAAGTAATGCACTATGTTTTTTTTAAGTAAGTTTTTCGATTTTATACAATCTTATATACTTTTTACATTATATGCTTTTCAATTTATGCTAAGCTGACAGAAGTTTAATGCGCGGGAAGGGGGGGGGGGTCGCGTTGCTTTGGCTGCACCAAAATTTTTGACCACGGGCCGCCACTGAAAATAACAAACTTCATGTTACTACAGTTCGTACGGCCGGGTAACAATACGACTCTAAAGTCGACAGTCACCTTCGCTCTTCAATTTCTCATCTTATTGTCCTTTAGCTTCTTCTCCACAACATCCACGCATCATCTTTCTGGCTTGCCTAATTTTCTCTCTGTTTAACGCTTTGCCCTGAAAATCCTCTTCGTGGTTCTGCTACAATCAATTCTTTCCATATTACTGCTTTTACGTTTAAAACGAAATCAAAAATATGTCATTCTTGGCCTCCAGATCAACTACACGTTTTACAAATCAATTAAAATTTGACAATTTTTGTATAGGTATTCCTTTCATAGTATATATTTAGGAAGTTACCAAATATTTCAATTTATCGCTTTTCCCAATCCTAATTTTCAAGTGCTTTTCGGGTATCTTTATGCTTGCTTTTGAAAATGAAGTTAATTGTCAATATAATTTTTTTTATAGATACGTTCGTGTGTAATAGTTTCAAGGGTGATCTAAGGACTAAACATTTTTTTTTTACCATTTTGAAACTGTAATATAATTAAATCTAGAAATTTAATATTAATTGAAAAGTTCTAATAAATATACAATTCGATACGTGACCTTATAATCTGAGTATTTAGTAGAGTTTAAAAAATATTGAACTTTTTCGAATTTTGGCTATGGGTATTTTCCCCTATAATTTTTTAAAAATATTCCTTACATTATCAATTAATACTTAGAGCTTCTGTACCGCATACGAAATAAAAGTCAACAACAACTTATCAAAAACTTATTTTATTTACAGAATTTTCATTGTAAACCAGACAGAAAGTTGCTGCAAACTTGGCTTTGAACAGGACATTTCCATCAGTTTCTTCATACAGTCCGATGAAAAGCACTGTGCCACAAATGTGTTTGTACCTAACTGCGTTTAATTTATATATTTCTATATTTTTCATATGTACATATTTCATTGTATCACAAATAAAGTCATAAATAATTAAAAATACTATTTAAGAATACTATTATTCATTTTAAAAGACGAAATGAATTAGGTAAATTTCTTTCAAAACGAAACGCGATCTTGACTTAATGTTTATTGTAATATAGCTACTGTATATCATAAAATCTGCATTTTAGTTGAAAAAACAGTGTGAAGTCCGCCAAAGTAATTGCACTGCACATCGCTATTTTTTCTGTAAAGGTACAGAATTAAGCTTACAAAATATAGCTGTTTATTATGGTATATGAGTGAAGGGAAATATAATAAATGCTAAAGGTTAATAAAAATCACAAGCAAATCACAAGAATATCTAAATTATTCACAGACTCTTACTGACATTAAGTACCTTACTCATATAACTTACTTAGCGTGGTCAGTATTATAAAAAAACATACACATGTCTAGAAAAATAAACTACTGAAATAAAATAACTTAGCAATTAAGTGTCTTATAATTGTAATTTTTTTCAAGCGTTGAAAATAGCTAAATGTGTACCAATCATAATAATCAGTGTTCATTTTCTTGCTTTTACATTTTACCACATAACAACTCCAAGCTCTTTCACACATTCAAATCACGTAACAACACTGTTTTAAAACTTGTTTTTGAAATTATGTACATAATATAATACATAAATGTAATGTATGATGAACACAAGTTTTAAAGTTGTATTTGTAAAGTGAAAAATACGAAACTTTTACAATGAATGCAACAGGAACCACTTTCATGTTCTTTCAGGAAATTGATAAAAATAATTGAACTATTCTGATGAAGAAACACATATTTAAATAACAAAAACTGCTTCTATAAAAAATTATTAAGGTGTATGAGTTATTGCTTCTCAGAATATTTCACCACTATTGCGAATAATGATTACACGATATCACAACTAAAAGTTGTTATTAATTTTGTTGTTGTTAAAAATGTTTGTTTACAACTACTGCAATGCCTTATCCGTGACATTTATGGAAACAATTTATTGCTTGAATTTTACAAATATTTATTCACATATAAAAGCTCTTTTCTAATTCGCAAAAGCTATTGAATACCTGAACTTCTGCCTTAATTATCTTAACATATTAATAAATAATCGATTAGAATAAATTTTGTAAGTCGGGAAAAAAACTCTTAAGGGATTATAAATCTAATTATATTAGCTAAAAACAAACTAGAAATTATATGAAAGTATTTAATAAGGTAGGGAATCACCACTCACATAATTTATTTAAGATCTAACTGTGAATAAATTATTTAAAAGAAACTGTACTATAGATGATCAAAAATGTTTTAAAAACTATATTTGATATGATAAATGAGTTCCTTATTAGTTGTGAATGGGATCTCTTTGTGTTTAATGATAGTGTTTATGATACCACAGAAGTAAGTGTATTCTAAGACAAGTATTCCCTTAATTATATTATTCAGGCAGAACGCACACAAAGTATTTTATACCGCAAGGATTTTTTAGAACTAATGTTGCAATCTACCTGATTCCTTTCAAAGTGTGCCAAACCTTACGATTTTATTAGATGGTCACTCGATCAACTTAAGTCCTATTTTTTTTCTAAATCAGATATATCCCTAAATACAATCATTATTGAAATATGTCATCCATAGTTTGCGCGTTTGCTCCCAGTCTAAAATAATCAACTGTAACCCAAGACATTCTATAAAACGTTATGAAATGTAAGTTACGAAAGTTTGTTGGGGATGTTAAAAAGATTTCCGCTAAAAATTTCAGTTACAAAAGACAATTACTAGATGAAAAAAAATTTATATTTAAATCGTGTTCAGAAAATGGCTTAATAAAGCTGGACACTTGGTCATTTATACGTCCTAGCAGGTTTATTGTTTTTGGGATAATGGCAGTTCCTCAATAGAACAAAAATTTACTTTCCAATGGCAGTACTCGTTTCGTAATTAAAAAAATAATAATGGAAGAATAATGGCTACTGATGAGTGATGAAGATACATTCAGGTTAGTTCTTACACTAGCCTCAATAATGCATGCATCGATAACAAGAAGCATATAACAAGTCCAAATGTGTTGAAGTAAATGACTGAAGATGTACTGAAGACGGGACAGTATGGGCATTGGTAGGAACCACAAACTTGGCACACGCTCATGACAAATAGGTTGTACATATCCATCATAGTTTCATTGTATCTTTCTGCAAACAAAAATAAAAATTAATTAGGATAATTTTGAATTCATGTTAAACAATTGTTCCAGTTATTAAACCAGTCCAGTTATCAACTTCCAAACTTTATATTCATACCGAAAGTTTTTATAATTTTTCTTAAGAAATTCAATAACAAATTTGGCATTTTCATACAAATAAAGTTTAATATGAATTAAAAAAAAAAAAACACAAATTAATTGATATGGTTCAGAAATGCAAAATGAGAAAAAATACGAAACTATAAAGCTGATAAACAATCCCACAAATAAAGTGGACATAGTATGTAAACGTTACCAACCTGGAGCATAATAATCATAGACCTTAACCGGTAAGTATCTAGTCATATTTGCTACTGGATACCATCTTTGCACTGTAAAGGACACACATATAGGAGATACATCAAGCTGTAAAAAAGAACCATGCTTAAAATACATAATTTAAATGATGTCAACTTAAAGGCTATTTTAACAGATAGTTAAGATTTATTAGTAAAACAGTCTGTAAATATTAGTTTACTAGGTGGTTCTAAATTTAACTAAATAACAACTGAACGGATATCACCTATCCCATGTTCAGTTGATTGAAATCTTTGGAACTTACGTATTCGAAATAAAAGACTATTTTCCCTTCTTCGAAGCGAGCTTCTCTTAGGTTTCTCACTAAGTGAGAGCGCACGTAGCCGTGAAGCTCATGCTGCTCTATAATGTAGCCAGTGGGAACGGCTACTTCAAGGACTGCCATCCCACTAACTTTGCTTTCGGACTGCAGTATCCAACTAAAATATAAATGGGAAGTATTTTGATATCACAAATGGATGTAAATTCCAGTGTATCCCAACATATTACAGAAAAGCCATCAATGGACAGACATACAACGTTATAAAATATTGTGAAGAAAAACAGGCATAAAAATACAAAGCTATCAAGGTTTTATTTGTCACCATTCTTAAATTGAACATCAGAGAAAATTGTAAGCGGTTAGCATATGCATCTCACATAAAACTAAATTACGCAACTCCAATACGCAACTGCCTATTAGTGGCCTAGACCTGCCGTGTTTATTTCAGACATCTTGACTAGAAGCTCTATGGAGCTAGATACATGCAACTGTTAAGTGGTCCACCTCACACGGAACTCCCAGTCTTTAGTTCCCAAGCACGCTTGGTTCTCATTTTATCGACTTAATTGATGGAAGGTTCAGTGAACCTCGTCCAATGCGGTAAAATGACGAAAATATCGTTATCAACACCGTGCATACCATGTGATGGTGTAACATCAGGGCCGGGTTTAAAGATTTGCCGCTGTAGGCTACGACCAATCTGCCGCCAGATATAGTTTTCTGCACTATTTTTTTTTATCTTTCTACAGATTAGAATCATCTATGTATACTCTTAATCGAAACAATAGGTGCATTTTTTGAACTGTCCTACTATTTGGCTTTCAACTTCCAAATCTGGGGGGGGGGGGGGCGGAGAGTCTAATTGTCATCGCAGCTACCATGTTAACTACTAAATATTAGTAACATCTATGTTTACGGTTTACACTTTTATGTTAATTATCTGTTTCTTTCTTAAAAATACTAGTATCTTTATAACAATATTTAATGCCGAATGCCGCTTTAATTGTTCGTAAAACTTGCCGCTCCGAAAAAATTTGCCGCTCTAGGCTGCAGCCTACTTAGAAATCCGGACCCATGTAACATCATGCACCATATGCAACAACATATGAAGGGTTTACTTGCAAAACTAATATTTTTCAAAGTATTAAGGATATAAGGTGTCCATTCATTATCTTCTTTTGATAATGGTAAACTCAATTGGACGAAGTTGCCAATGATCTATATCTCAGTTAGGCTTTGGATAATGTGAGTATTGATAAGGTATAATTACTATATATATATAACAAGTCTACTGAGGTCCATTAAAATTCTCTCTAACCTTTGGCACGATTTGATATTTATGTGCGAATTATTTCGCCCAGAATAATATGTTTTCACTTCCAAATCAAAGGCTGGTATTGGAGGAGGTGTCATAAGATGCTTCCAATCCACATTATAGTGGACCGACAATTGGACTAGAGCTAGTCCTGAGCCTTGTGCTTTGACAATCACAGAACCGTAGGCGTTGGGTATCTGTGAAAAGAGATGAGATAGGAAAAATATAACATCATGTAATATTTGATTTTTGAATAAAATTCTACTTGACATAATACCATTTTTGAGAATCAGTCATGCATCGCACATGAGTTTAAAATGTTTCGCATTGACAAAACTACTTTTCAAAAGGATTGCTTTAGGTAAGTGTATATTTGTTTGGTGGGAAGTTGAACGAGGATTTTCTAATTGCAACTAAAGATTATACTAATAGATTGAAACTTTTAACTATTAAAGCAAAAATGAATTAGTCAGTTAAATTTTTATTCCAGCGAAATCGTCTTATGATTGCATCAATGGAAATCGAGAAATTAAATATAGAATTTAATCACGGTAAATGTGCACCCGGTTTTATAAAGAGTACTGTCCCACTGAATTTCAGTCAAAAAGTAAATAACTTTTTACAATTTTGTGTTGAAAAGTTACTCCATAATACCGGAGTGGCAGCAGATGGTGCACTGATTTTAGAGTACGTTCTTCCAATTTTTACTGTTATTAGGTTAAGACCAAGGAGTATATTGAAAAGTGTAGTGAATGTGAGGGAGTGTATTAAAATAACATTGTTAAGATTTTATTATTGTATAATGTACATTTCTTAATTTTGTTAATATAATTAAATTATGGAATGTTGCACATACGTTTATTTTCAAAACATATTATTAAGATTTAAAAATACCCAGTTCTCACCTCGACGGCTTGCAAATCTGACAAATTGTTCTCGTCAATTTGTATGTGTTTTGTAAAACCATTGGCATGAGGAACTTCCACAGTTACAGTGACGTCCATTACATCGCGCATTCGGGACTGTACTGCGTACTCAATCAGTGCCTGCATGGCGACGATCGTATCCTAGAAATAATCAAAACAGGTATTTAACTTGAAAATTCTAAACTTTTAGTTACTTTTTATAGAAAAAGTTAATAAATTTATCTAGTAAACAGGAAAAAGTTGTAAAAATGAGAAGCATTCTTGGAGAATTTTTTTTCGATCAATTTGGCTTAGAAGATATGAAACAAATGTATCCATCGAATCAAACTTAACGAAATTCTTTTCGTTGAGTACAGTTTAACGAAATATTTATTGAACATTAGAACGATAAATTTGATTGAGGTAGGGTGTAAAACATTTTATATTTCGCTCTGAAAGCAAAATAATCCACTCTTGAGTTTTCAAATCTTGTGTTTGTCGCAAAATCAAAATGGTAAATAATCAAACCTCAGTTTATGGTGTGGTCGTAGCTTATGATCGAGTAGAAGTATGAAATTGATCCCAACTTACCTGTGTGGAAGCCCAACCGCTGTCTGTGGACCTTTGCGTATTGAGCCACTGCACAATCTCTTTCTGGATGACGGCCTGTCTTTTAACATGCACCAGGAGTGCATAAGCGGTTGTCTCAACGTTGAGCGCGTCATACGCGTGTGGCAGACGGGGTAGCACATGGGGACGGTTGTTCTCGATCTTGGTGAGGAGGGGTGGGACGTAGTCCTTGGACCAGTAACGTAGGCTACCTGCAAGAAGCAAAAATCTGCCTGAGAAAGCAACCATTTCGGTATTTTTTGAAATACATTCCTTTTCACTTATGTCCGAACCATTTATTCAAAGGCAATTTGAAATATTGAATGATTGTGGAGCAATGGTGACGGATATGAGGTTGGATCGAAAAAGTGACCATACAATCTTAGAATTGTATGCTATATAAACGCAAAGTTGAATGACATGTTATAGTTGGTCTATATAGAATGTAAGCTTGGAAAGCATTTCCTCCCCCATCCACGAGTGCGGTTTTCTTGGAAACGGGGTGATTTATAGCTGTTTCGGTTTTTTCCCCACCCTTCATGGGGAAATGCTAACAGTTTTGATTGCAAACCTCAAGTGCGCTAGGATTAGATAAGTTATGTCCTCCCCTTTTCTTAGAAAACCCAGTGAAGGGATGGGGGAAGAGGGTCTTTTCGAAGCTTACATTCTGGCTGGAAATGGTATAGAAAAAATTCCATCACCTCTAATAGTTTCGCAATTTGCAAAGTTTGATTTGGGTGGATTTTAAGAGATTTAATTTTTTTTTTAGTTTATCAGAAAATAAAATAAACATTATAAAACTGCAAACCATTCTTACCTGATTCCTTCATTTTACTGTCAAGAACATTGAAAGCAGCTTCTCCATCGATGCTGTTGACAAGTGTCAAAGCATAGGCCACGATGGCAATCTCATAAGGATCTTTGGACTCCCTCACTGTATGGAGCATCTTTTCAAGGTAGCGTTGAGCTGCAAGTTTAGACCTTGAAACCTTCGTACCCATGTCCTAGAGGAAAGATGGAAAAAATTTCAAATTAGCTATTGCATGTGATGGTTAGTACCAGGAAATTATGTGTTATTAAGACTTTGAAGCGCACTCACCCCACTCAAGTCACTGATTTCTGCTAGTGTAATCAGGACATGTGCCGTGAGAGAGATATTTCGGTATTTTATAGGGTCTTTTGGGCGACCTGACTAGAGGAAAAATAGAAACAAAATATTATAATTACTAACAACGTAATACACATTATATTTTTTCTGTATGCTCAAAATGAAAATATTAAACTTAATGACTATGAAAAAGTATTTTTAATAAGGAATTAAACACCAATTGTACAATATTTAGGGTTTTATTGCTGAATATGTGTAAAGAAAAATAAGGTTGTGAACTTAATAACTATTATTTTACAAGATAAATATTAAACATTATTTCAAAAAATAAATTATGTTAAAATTTCTTTAACTGCATAAAATAGGAATCGTTTATAAAAAAAAGTGTCACGTCTTAATTTTTCAATAAGAATTTGAATATTTATTTTAAATCCATAAACTATTAAGCAACTTTTAATCACTATTTTTTATAATTTAACCGCATAAACTTGCTGTAAGATAGACTGTGTTTTAATTGATGGAACTGGTATAGTTCGAACTCATTGGATTAACGAAATGTCAAGAAAATTTTAAGAAAAGTTAAATGAATTTGAAACATAAATTGCAGTTTCTTACAGCTAGATTCATTTTTCTGTCAAAAGGGTTGATGGATGTTTCGTAGAAAGAACCTTCGTAGGTCTGGTGGTCAATGATCCAGTTCACAGCTTTGGTTATCACAGATGGATCGATGTACAGAAAACTCTCCCACTCCTGGAAAGTGGCTTTGTGAAACATTCTGGCACAAAAAGCAGTTAACCTAAACACATTAAACAATCGATTACATCGAAAATTTAAACATGATTTAAAATAGCAAAGACAATTAAAATTTAAATTTTCTTTACCATTTTATAAAATAGTTAATAGATAAAGAAAATTGTACATAGAAATGAAATATAATAGTCATATTTATTGAAGAATGTTGGTGATTGTAAAATGTTAAAAATGGTCACATGTACAGCTGGGGAAAAAAAAAACGAATCACCCCTCGTTTCTCGGCTGGTATTGATCAAGGAATTTTGTGTAAGGTGTCAATTTTCAGGAAATAGCGTGAGGAATTGATAACTGGCAACAAAAATTGTAATAGGGGTCGTCTACATATTAAAATGAGTACCAACTTTGAAAATTCCAATGGCAACACCCAATTTTTTTTACATAAAAATGTTCAGCACCTTCAAAATACCCCATGTATAAAAAAGAATTATATATTCTGCATTATTTGCTGAGATATAAGTATTCAAAGTTGGACGCCCATAATGTTAAAAAAGTTTCACAAACTTTTATTCATACCTCTACAAATAAAATGAATTAAACAATGATTTTTTTTCATTATATACTTCTAAATTTTCCAAAAACAAATCGCACATGTTTTTTCATCAATTTTTCATTTTTAATAATTTTTTATTTAAATTTAAATAAGAAAAAATAAAACATGAATAGCAACCCCAAATTTTTTTACATAAATCGATAAAGTAGATCAAGTAGAACCAAAATCCCGAATTTTTTAATTCAATAACAATTATTTGCCGATTTATTGTAAAAAAACTGAAAAAGACGAATTTTAGGGACCGTGTAAAAAATTACTCGGCAAATTTTATCCTAAATTGCATTATCGTTTGGTGATTAAAAAGCGTTTGTTGGTAAATGTTTATTCAAATAATCGATTTCTGTCAAATGTCTAAAAATCTTTTCTTATTTCAAGTGCATACAATGTATTTTGTTTGTATAATTAACATTATATTATATCGGTTACTATATTTTTTAATGTATGTTATTTCCAATACAATTTCAAAAAGTGTGTTTAATATTAAAAATTAAACATCCTAGAATATTATTGGAAGTCGGTTTCAAATACATTTGATTGTTACCACATTAATTATTTAAAATGATTAGTGCCTACTGCGTTGGTTTAAAATCATTACCAAATCATTCTGAGTAAATTTATTTTGCTTTCCTTAAATATCGTGTTAAGGTCGTAACCCCCAATTTGCAATACGTGGTTTACCGATAAAAAACTAAACTCCTCGGCGCAACAGCCCATTAGTGGGTCAAGGCCTGCCGTGCCCATTTCAGCGTTCGTGATAAAGGCATATGTCCCGGTAATGTGGAAAGCCTCACGCGGAACCCCCAGCGTTTAGTTCCCCAAGCATGCTTGGTCTCCAAAATATCGACCCACTTAAGGGATGAAAGGATGGGTCAACCTCGCCCAATCCGGGATTCGAATCCCGGACGTGTGGCGTGGCAATGCGAAATAAGCACTGCCACTAAGCCACTGGGCCGATATTACCGATAGAGTGCGACGAATTTTAAACAAACTTTTTGCAACAATGTGAATGAAGCAAAAATTTGCATAAAAAGTTTAAAACCATAAGTGTAATAATCATGTTTTTCAATCTGATTGTAACTAATAGCATTTGAAAATATGTTCGTTATAAATAACCGTATATGCGACTTAAATTAAAATTAAAACTTTTCATCTTCTAGTCTTTATTTAATTTCTGAATTTTAAAATTCAAAATTAAAAAAAAAAAAAACATTCTAAGAATACCAACATTACTGACGAAAGTTAAATTCTAGCATCCGTTGGCGAGATTATGCTAACCCTTTTAGCTTGTCGTTTTGAAAAGACACAACCAAAATATTACCTTTTTTCACTTAGGAGATTTGCCCCTAAACGAGGTCAAAATTAAAGCTTTAATATATCAGCAAATAATGCAAAATAAATAATTATTTTTTATACATGGGGTATTTTGACGGTGCTGAACATTTTTATGTAAAAAAAATTGGGTGTTGCCATTGGAATTTTCAAAGTTGGTACTCATTTTAATATGTAGACGACCCCTATTACAGTTTTTGTTGCCAGTTCCCAATTCCTCACGTTATTTCCTGAAAATCGACACCTTACACAAAATTCCTTGATCAATAGCAGCCGAGAAACGAGGGGTGATTCGTTTTTTTTTCCCCAGCTGTACGTATCAAGTTGTATAAGTAGACAAATTATAAAGTTCAATTTGAGTGTTCACCAAATTTACGAGTTTACATTACTTAGCAATAAAAAGAAAGTAGCGAAATAAAGACCTATGTTTTTTACTCCCAGATGCAGGCAGAAATGTGACTATGCAAGCCAAGTTTTAAAAAGGGTATTTAATGCAAAATTATTATTTTGAAAAACTGGGGCCAAAGTTATAATCCAGAGCTAAAGTAACCCCGTAAAACGACCCAGAAAAATGCAATGTATAATTAAATTTTAATGGACAATGGTTGTTCGTACCAAACACTTGGGGAAGTGTCCCAGCGAAATGGAGAAAATGAGCCATCATCTTGCTGGTAACTCAGTTGTCGTTGATAACCTTCCAATTAAAAAAAAAATTAAAAATTAAAAACATTAATATTACAAAATTATTACATTTAATTGGTATACATAGATTATAAACTTTAGTAAGATGATTTTTTAAACTTGTTTTTTCTTTTAACTTGGAAAGCATTAACCTTACAATTTAAACACTTTTAATCTATTAGATTAAAAATAAAAATAAGATTTTATGTGACTTAAATAGAATGTTAAGTTGGTTGTTTTGAACGAGAAATTTCCCATAAGAAAATTAGGTTGTATATTTTTCTACACTATTAAATATTTTTTAATAAAAAAATAATGAAAATTAATATTATACTTACCAGTGTTAAGGTGCTTAAATGCTTCTTTTTCAATGTCCAGTTTGCGTTGACCGCTAAGTCTTAAGTAAAGTAAAGTGTATAAATTAGCAGCAAAATTAAACATGTTTTGTTCTCCACACCAATCCGGTTTTTTGAGTAAACTTTCAGCGCTAACAGGCATAGTTGGAAAAACGGCTCCAATGAAGTCTCCTATAAATAAAAAAAATAGATTCGGATTTGTAAAAAAAATGTAGTTTAAGCTGAAAAAAAATTATAATATTTAAAGTCCAAATAAAAATTTAGAATACAAAATAATACATTTCTTTCAAATTTAACATAGATGAGTATTCATTAATCACCCGAATGTTGATAAACCTATATTGTGTTATAAACCAATCTTAAAAGAACTGAAATAGCCTACTTTCATATTATTTTAATAGTCCCTAAATAACAATAGAAAATAGTTATTCATCGAAGAATCATACTGTGTTATATATAGCGTCGTTACAAACTATTTTTTTAAAACATTTTTTAAACAGCCATATCAAATATATAAAGTGTCCCAAGCGAAAGTTAATCAGGCTACCAGCGATTAAATGTCAATGTTTTTTTTTTTTTTTTTAAATTTAGTAGACGGTCATCAGAAAGATAAACAGATGTCCGACAGACCTACAAAAAAATATAAAAGATAAGTCTCTGAAATCATACCTGTTTCACAAAAAAAAGGAAATAGTAGAATAGATAAAATACTTTTTTATTTATATAAATAACATTTAGTGTAATTAAGTTAATTTATATAAATAAAATTTAGTAATAAAAAAATAGGTTGAAAATATCTAGAGTAACTAACCTGTTACAGACAAAGTTGCTTTATTGGATCCAAATATATACAGACGTTCATGACGATATGGCCTGATGGGAGTCTCCGTTACATTGGTATCCAAGTACTTCATGAGGTATGCTCCTTGGGATAAATCGAGCAGCATACTTGTGTGCCGATACTGAGGGATGCCTTCAGACTGGAAATATTTTTAACAGAAAAGATTTTGATGACTCTTTCTAAATGGCTAGTTTCAGAGATAAAACAGCATATAGTATATAAAAATTACGAGCAGGCGAAGTGAACAAAAACATCCTCAAATAAATCTACTTTACCCTTCGTGTTTCTTATATTATACTAAAAATTAAATTTTGTAATTTTAAACAATATATTGTGAACTTTTATCTTAAGCAATAGAGATAAAAAATATCTTAAGCAAAAGGGATAAAAGATTTTTATTGTAACACATTTTTTACTGTGGATTTAATTTTAAGATTATGATTTATTTTAACAAATAAGTTTGTTACCTCCACTTTGAGGGGTTTCGTTGCGATCTCCTTGGCAAGCTGAGATTTTGCCATTATAGTTACATTAATATCACCTAACACTGTTGCTACGATGGGCATGTAAACCACTGCTGATTTTCCAGGTTTCACCTGTAAACAATATTTGAAAATATAAGATTTATTTGGTTGCATTCTAACTTATAAGAATAGCTTACGTTGGAAATTATAGTAACCAGTATATCTATTAAGTATACTTGCACATAGCAATTATTAAAAAATAAACTTACGAAAATTAAGTGATGTTGTTCATCAGTTGACGTCCTTGGGCTAAAGGATTCAACAACACCCATGGCTTCAACATGGACGAACTTATAATAAGGAGAACTAGCCAGCATTATTAAAGTCTGAAATAACATATACATAATGCATTTTAGAAGATGATAATTTACTTTTTCAACAATTTAACTAGTCGATTTTTATTTTTCGAGTTTTTTTTGAAAAAAAAAACAATCATTTGAATTTAAATTATATTATTATTGTATTTATCATAATGCATAATATTTTCAATAATTTTGACAGAAAACACTTCTTCTAAAAATTCAGTGCAAGGTAAGAATACAAGACAAATTTCGCAAATTGAACAATAATCATGAAGAACTTTGTATTATAAGTTCACAAAATCATCAAATATTACGATTATTACTGTGTGCCACCTTAATAATTAAATGTTTAAAAAAATAAATATAACAAATTATAATTACAATTTTTAAGAAATATTTTAATGTCGATTACAATTTTTTAAAAAAATATTTCAATGTGAATGACACTTACATTTCTTTAGAGTTTTTTTAAATCTTTTTATCACTTATTTTATTGAAGATAAATACATTACTTGTAATAAAAAAAAAGCTTAACTAACCTCGATTTCCACATGAAAGTAATTAAACACAGTGATTCGAATTCCTATTTGTTCACCAAGTTTGCATTTTGATGGCATTTCTACATTCATGATGAAGGGTCTCGTAAAGGAAAACTAAAATAAAACAACACATTATTTAAGTAGTTCAATGACAAAACAAATGTATATTATATATTCTGTAACATTTGACAAATTTTTTTCACTTTCAAAATGTAGGAAAACAGTTTAAAAATATTCTTTATTTTTACCTTTTATTCTTTATTTTATATTATAAAAGCTGCAATTTTGCATAAAAATAATTTAAAGAAAATGAACAGAGCTTTTTTTTAATAATTTATAACTGATAATTTACAAATAAGTGTACTTAAGTGCAAAATTTCCATTATATAGTTAGTGTGGACTTGTATTACCTGCACAGGATTAAGAAGTAATCCAAAACCTTGATTGTTGTTCATGCCGAATGCATTTATCACCCACGAAGTTGGAACTGGTGGAACTGGTATGCTGAAGATGAAATGTCCCAATGGCCTGTAGGTTTAAATATGCAAATGATATATATATACTTCTTATACACATACATTTAATACAAAAATAGTAATAGCGATTAAATCTTAATATGTTCAGAAATACTTAAACAATTGTTTAAAAAATCAGTTTATTATCTGACTAGTTTTCATTCAATGCTTCTCTCTACAACATATAAATTACTCAAGTAGCAAAAATAAACATATAAACGTTAACACTTGTTTGCAATTATAATGTTAAAAATACAAATTATTCGAATGTTTCTCATTAAATATATAGCATTTAAATAACATTCCTTGTCGTCACAAACATTGATAAAAACAAAACGGAAACAGTTTTTATAAAGTAATGCTTTATTTTTTTAATTCTTCTAAGACAACCAAGTATATACTTCATATTTTAAACTTCAACGCACTATAAAACCTTACCCGATGTTGATGTCTTTCCACATCCATGAACTATCATACATCCGTTGAATCCTATTAATCCTTGTCCGCTGAAAATCTGCTATATCTAACTGGTTAGTGTTAGGACCTGTCAAGTAAAATGTCTGTTTAAAATATATAGTGCATACAAAATCTATTTGTTTACTACAAATAGTAAGAAAGGTAGAACAAAATAAAATGTGGGTTTCAGTTATTTTGAATTTTTGCACTAACGCTTAAACACGAATCTAGCTATTGAAGTGCAGTTTTTTAATTTTTAAAAGAAAACAAAATTAAAAAAAAATTTAATACTATAGTTGAACTTGCAAAGATTCGGATGATACAGCGGAACTGTGCGAAAAATTGCCCCATTTCAAAGCAATTAGTTCATCTTAGGCAAATTATTCTGGCTCGATTGAATATTTTTACACATGTTTTTTTATATGATAAATAAAGCTATAATTCTCTATAATTCCTATTTTTGAAATTGGTTCGAATATTTTGATGTAAAATTATGCATTGAAAATTCAAAAGAAACACATAGGAACTAATTTCAAAAAGTTGTGACATAGAGATATTTAAGTCAAATACATTTTTTTTATGATATAAAAAAAAAACGTCTTAAAAATATTTACTACAATCTCCGGCTTATTTGGCTTGGTCGCGAGGGCTAGAAGGCGGAAAGCTTAATGTGTTGTATCGCTGCTGCACGATGTGAGTCTCATGACTATAATGCCTGATTTGAATCTCAGAACTTTGTTGTCTGCATTTGAATCTCAGGCCTATATTTTGCTTAAATTGCGTGAAGGTTGTCAATTGTGCGCCCTTAGATGATTTATAGGCATAAAAGCAAAATGTTTATGTTTTAAATATTTTTTTAAAAATATAATTGCTTCGAAGTAACGTGGTTTAAAAATGATACATATTAAAATTTTTCGCAATGGCACTTAAAATGCACAATACTTACGATCAGAAGCTCTGCAAAAGACTGAGCATGAAGGTCCCAAATGGGTGGCATGATAGAAAGTAATGATGCGTAAATAACACTTTTTACACAGCACAAATCGAAGAATGATATACAATTTAAATAGCGAGTAAAAATCTTAATTTGTTGTAAACACTTAATTATTATAAAATATAATAATAATAAGTAATTATTATTAACAAGTTATTAAAACTAATATTTTCATGCTGTAATTGAAGAAATCGAATTCTAACCTTTTTTTGCGTTTATCAACATTAGGCATTTTCTTAATTTTTTAAAAATAATATTCTTTTACAAGTACAATTCTTAACAACTACTTTTGGAAAAGAATGTATCACTTAGAACGCTTCCACACAACATTTTTACTTAACTGGGAAAAAAAGCCGAAAAACAGCATTAATTGTATCTTAAACTTTACAATCTAAATTTAGCTGCTATGATTTACTTTCATTCAAAAATTCAATAATTATCCCTTATGGTTGGCAGAATACTGTTAAATTTGGTATAATAACTATGTCATATTTATC
This sequence comes from Hylyphantes graminicola, assembly GCA_023701765.1. Lineage (NCBI taxonomy): Eukaryota > Metazoa > Arthropoda > Arachnida > Araneae > Linyphiidae > Hylyphantes > Hylyphantes graminicola. The sequence goes on from CM043111.1 coordinate 44,936,997, forward strand.
TTTCTTAAATAGAAGAAAGCATTCCATATCATCCTGCAACAACATTAAAACAATACGTCTTCTTCAAAACCTTTTTCCCCCTTAAGATATAGTTTGATTGCATTAAAATGTTTAAAACTTGCTTTACTTCAATATAAAGTTTAAATGGGTAAAACAAATTTACAAGGTATTATGCAAATGTAATTACTAAAAGGAAAATCATATTATGAGAAATCCTTTTTATAATTTACTTACATCCACTTTCATCAGAGCCGTCTTTGCAGTCCACAAAACCGTCGCATCTCTTTTCGCTACGATAGCAAGACCCATCCATACAAGCTGAATAGCTAGAGTCGCATCCATCTGAAAACCCGATTATTAATAATTTAATCACCTGGAAATTTAAATGGAAAAACATAACTTTATTTTGTAAGTACCTCCATGGATAACTCTGTCATGAAGCCAAGGAAACTATCTTTTCGAGATCGTCACAAACATTCCTGTGTCATTGAATTTTTTTTAAACGAATATCATATCGTGTGTATCACTTTCCTACCGTACATTACTTGTCTACCAACCGCGTGATTAAGACTTTGATGGAAATTTCTTTTTTTGATGAAAATAAGTGAGTTGGCAACTTTTACTACTATCCTCAGATAACAAAACTAGACTTAACCAAAAGTAAAAATCATGCATGTTATGTAGCTTTTTAGAAAGTTATTTTACTTTCCCTTCAGCGAATTTAGTAAAGTTTCTCACAAGCAATTAGATAATGCTAAGTATTATGTTTTGGTTGGGATCAAGATATTTATCTAGCATAGGGCATATTAAACAGGGACAAAGAAATATAATCATTTCTAAACGGCAAAAATTATTCATTAGCAATTTCGATTTGAATCCAAAGAAGTTAGATCTGAAGTTTGGTAAATATTAAGAACAATTAACAGCATTTACCTTGTCTCCTGGGGATGTGGGCATCAGTGAAAACAACTAATCCTGCAAACTAAAAAAAAGTTGTACAGAAATAATCAACAAAATGAACTAAATGTTGAAAAAATAATTAATTCAAATTGTAAACGACTTGAATTATGTACCTCGAAAATTTTTTCAGCGTCAAGTCCATACGTAGAAGATGGGTAATGAACAAACTGGTTGGAGCCGCCTTCTCTGGATTTCCACGAAAAGCATAAAGTCCCGTTTCCATCTTCATTAAAAGTGTTCATTTTCTCCAGAACCTTAAAATTAGAGTTGATTTATTTGTGAGGTCTACACAAGGCTAGGTATCAATACCATCAGAGCCCCACAACACAAGTAACAGTGATTTAGTTATCTTTCTTACAATATAACTTAGCTAAAAGTTAACTGAAAAGTTAACAAATTAAGTGGAGTTTCTTTCTAAGATATAAATTAATCGGTTGAGAATGATATGTCGTAAGCATATATTACTTAAAGTAAGAGCATGTGAAAGCATCTTAGTCTAGGTTCAGGAACTGAAGTGATTAAGATTGTGAAATTGATAAAGCTATGAAATTAGCTTACCTCTGTTGGACTCATGTCACTGCCAGTTCGCATTTTGTGAAGAACGTGGTCTACTGCAGATAGTCCGATATAAGTTCCTGGATGTCCATTTACTATAACTTCAATGGTATCACCTGTCTTATCTTTCTTGTTGTTCAATATTACCGAAAACTAAAAAAAATATATTACAGTGATGCAGAAGTGCTCTTTTTTCTAAAAGTATAATGAGAAAGCCATGTTTTTAGTTTGTTCATAACTTTTTTCATTGCAGTAGTTTTTTTGTAGAACTTACTTTTTACTAATTTTAAGAGATCAAAAAATGAAATGCAAGTAAAAACACATTCCTCTGTCACAAACTCAAAAACACATATCATTTATGCGTTTCATAAAATCTTCTAAGAAATTTGATGAAAGTTAATATATTTGAATTTTTAAAAAGATTTTTAAGGCAAATATACAAAAAAAAAATCTGAAACGTTAATTGTTGGTAATATGTCTTCTGAGGGTTTCCACTCCATAAGAAAGCAACTTATTTTTATGATTTATTTTTTGGAATATTAATATTCAAAGTTGAAACTAATATAAAACAAAAAATCGTCTATAGAATTTCATCGTCTGTTCCCCACTTACGTTGTTTCGTGAAATTCCGTCGACAGGAAATGTCAAGCTGTCCGCCACCACTTCTCCTTCTCTCGCAATGTCATAAACGACAATGGAAGCAGTGGGGGCCATCTCTGACGACAGAGGTACAGCAAATGTCTTGATGCTGGCCGGCATTTCTTCCACACCAGAAAACAAAATCATCCCTTTGGACATTATCTGAAACATAAAATGATTAATGCGGTTTGTATTTCATCCTAATATTTCTTTTATTCGAAATAAAATTGGCAAAAAGTATCAATAATTTTCTCAGTGTATTGAGCTTTTTATCACAAAAAGTTGTATATTGCAGCAATACATCGGTATCACAACAAAGCAATTTAGTAACTCTTACCAAATAAGAAAAGTGCTCAACGTAATAATCCGCTCGGACGTGAAATATAACATATTCTCCAACCTATAAGAAAAATTAAATAAAAAAATTACAATAAATGACAAGAGCAAAATTCGACTCGTATGGTAGATATGTTCTACATTACCTTGGCATTCCTTGTGCTAGTTGTTACTTGCAAATGCCGGTTTGTAGGAGTATAGGAAGCGTAAGCTAACAGATTTGCTTTGGCACGCTCCCCTGTCTCGTCGGCGTATTTTGCCTAGAATATTAAAAAAAAATACTACACTAAAATATACTTTTCTTATACTGACAAAACTATTTTTATTACTATTTCAATTAAGTTACACTACACTCTCAAAAATGAATACTCAAAAACTACGAAATTTTCCTTAATTTTGACGATTCCGTTACTGGCAAATGCTCCGAGTTTTCGTTTCCTCAAAGTGAGGGAATTTGAATCGTCATTTTTATGAGGATTTGAATGTCGTCTATTCTAAAGAAATGTTTTGTCATTTTTGAGCATGGTGAGTGCAACAATGAGATTCAGTTTCCTCAAAATCACGATACAGAATCGTAAAAGTGAGGATTCGCGTCTACTCAAAGATCACGTGATAGTTTGACGAAACAATCTCAAAATTAACGAAATACGGCTTGAGGATTCATGAATCGTCAAAAATGAAAGTGTTATTTCTGAGAGAGCACGTCTTTCGTCTTTCGTTTTTTTTTTATTGAAAAAACATTAACAAAAGCTACATTAGCCAGTGATATGAGAATTATGAACCTGAGCGTGAAAATACAGTAATAATGTGTATCTCCTGAATACACTTACCTCAAGTGACATTGAATGTACATCGTTGAGTGCGGCCAAAGATCCAAATGTTGAAAGTAGATCTATAGTGATTTCCCAAATGCCAAACTGCACTGGAGACATCTGTTCATACCGCGTATCTAATATTTGCTGTCCACCATTATTGAAAAAGACGACTGTGTGGAACTCGAGTTTTTGATCGTTCAATCGCCAGGAGGGAAGCTCAGATCCATCGAAAAACGAAATAGCAACCTGGAAGGTACTTTGTTTAAGTATATTTGAGTATAAGCTACGAATTTGAAATCAACTATGCATAAGCGTACAGTTTATTTTACAAAAGTTTATTATAATTTAAACCATTTATTGAGTTAACCCTTTCAGTCCCAGTGATGCCGTTTGGCATCATCACTTTCAATATTTTTTTCAAAATTTTTCTGTCCCGTTATGACATCCAAACACATATCATTCGATTCTTCATACTTTGTTCTATCAGACAATATTTTACATTAATATCAATAGAAGTCAGAACTACTATTTTTTTTTATTTAGAAAATAGTCAACAAGCGTTTCTCCTGATTTTTGATAAGTTCACTTCAATTCCACATATTTAAAACACAATTTAAACTATTTCGGTTAAAATAATTACTAAATTTTTTTTAATAATATAGTCAGATACCTTAAAATATATAACTCGAAAAGTTTTTAGGTAATATATATATTTTTATTTTGTTGTTTTCCACAGTTAAAAAATTTTGACATTGTTTCAAAAACCATATAAAAAAGTTTAATGATTTTTTTTTCTTATGTAATTCGTATATTTGACCTAAAATAAGCTTATTTTGTGAATATCAGATGTTTCTGTAGTGTAGTAAATTTTTGGGACTGAAAGGGTTAAACTGGTGAAATAATACTATTTCCTTTACTTCCTTTCCATGTAGGACTTTGAATGATATATCAATTTAAATACGTATTTCTGTTACATAAAGTTTTTGGAAAATACATTCTCATTTAACTGTTCTTTAATTCATCCTCCTATTTAATCGTCTTATTTTCCATTTAACTATGTCAATTTATAATTTTTTATGCCAACTATTTTTTTATTATTCTGGTGTGTAAAATATTTCAAATACAATTTAAATAATGTAGATAAAAAAGTATCCATTACGGCATAGTTCATGAAAATTTTTTAAGAAATTAAATGAAAAAAAAACATTACAATTTGAAAACTTTAATAATTTTTGACGTTCTTCATTGAAAACATAATTTCAATGAAACGGCATTATTAAAAGCCAATGATGACTACATACATAGCATTTGAAGGGCATAGCCGGCTTGAAGACTTGTGGACTAGATCCAAGAAACTTGAGTTTTAAGTTTGATTTGTAAATAATGGATTGTGAAAAGCCGACTTCCACTTGATCTAGGTACCTCTCTCCCACTTCTACAACCACAGAGAGTCTCGAATTGTCTAAATGTGAAGTCATTTTACGAAGATCTCTCATTGGAAGTTTGAAGTCCATGTGTCCCTCGAACTAAAAGGAGAGGAAAGAAAAGCCTTAAGATATAAATTCTAAAAATATTGTATAGATAAAAGTTGATTTAGTTCTATCATCATTTGAATATTTTTATAAGAAATAATATTAAAATTGAAGTTAAATTATTATCTGAGGTTTGAAGAAATTAAATGTACGCACCCTATTTATTAATTTTAAGTAGTCCATCATTATCATCGACAGTTGAAACGTAATCTGTAGTAAGACGCTGAGAAACGCAGTTTAAGATTTACACAATAATCTTTTACTATAACGTAAACGTTATTTTTTTGTGTTTTTTTTACTTTTAATGTGTTTCTTTTCCAAAAATCAAGATAAGGTATTCAACCCATAATCCAAGAAATAACAATGATAATTATATTTAGTGGGTAAAAAAAACTCACGTAATTTATGAAAATTTTGCTTTCTGGTGGTTGCCCATATCTTTTATATTGCGCTTGCAAAGGTTCTATTCTTGCTTTAATCGTAAGGTTTCCATACACTGGTGCCCCACTTGTATAACTAAAACAAATTAATCCTGATTTATATCAGAAAAATAATATTTATTCAATTAACTGAATCAAAATACACTTTCTACACATACTTGGCCGTAACACTTCCAATTATTGTCTGCTCGTTTTCCATAATGAAGGCGGGCAATGTGACGTTAACCTCGAATGGTGTTTGATCTATAAAATATATTTCTTATTATGTTATTATGTGTTTGATCTATAAAATATATTTCTTATTATGTTATACATTCTAGTTTTATTGTACTGAAACTTTTACTAAAATGCAGTAACACACAATCAGTAAGGCTTACTTACAATATTCTTCTATGTAAATAATTTTCTCCTCGATTTGACCCTAAAATTAAATAAATATGAAAAATAGATTTAAAAAATATATTTAAATTTATTATTTTTAAAGGAACATTATTCGATTTTTATTAATTATTTAGCTATAAAGAGCATAATAATACTTGAGATCTTTCAAATAATATCATTTATTCTTCAGTATTCAATTGCAAAGAAAACTTACACCGGAGTATAGAAAGGAAGTTTAATGGTTTATGGATATTAAGGTTAAGATTAGTTATAAGTTTCGATGTCTAATTCTATTGTATGAATTTAGTTCTCGTAATGATGAAAAGTTGAAATTTGAGAAACTTGAAATTCTGAAAGTTAAAATATTGAACTTATTATTGCAGTATTGATATGTACGAATGAAATTAAAGTCAAAGTTTACCTGTGCAACAACTCGTATCGTCCAGTTACCGAATCTTGGCTGGTTGGAGAGTTTATAATTTAAACTCACAGCTCCTAAAGAAAAAAATATATATTTCTTTGAAAATTTTATTTATGTATTTTTTATCTAATTATTTGCTGCATATAATGCAGATACATAAAATCCATTCAAAAGAATAGGTAATGAATAAAGTAATTGTCTAATTTTAGTTATTTTTTTATTAATAATCTGGCTGTTAAACAGACTTTTAACTATATGATATGGTCTCACCTAAATTTGTTTGCCTTGACAGCCATCTTCTCATAATTGTTCCTCTTGGGTCCAGAATGAAAACATCGATAGCATCAGAAAAAGCTTTCAAGTCAGTGGTTATAGGAATAGCTCGGAAATAAACTAGAAATAAAATACGAGCACACTAAAAATGAAAATCTGTCATTCCTATGAAGAGATCATAAATTATGCAGTGTGAAATTTGTTAGGAAGAAAAAAAAATGTCTGACAATTTTTTTTAGAAGTAAAAAAAATTCAAAAGTAAATTAATATATTCTGGAAGTTAAGATTAAAATTAAGTAAAATCATACACCGTGAGAACTTTTTTCAATTTAAAAGGAAATGATAACTTTAAAGAGAAATATGACAATAAAAATACTTACATTTCATTGTAAAGTAAAAAGTTAATCTTCCTATTATATAAACTAACAGTAAAAACATCCTTTGTCCATTTTTACGATCGACGGAATTAAGTAATATGATTTCAATCCAATCGTATATAAAATCTATACATACTTATTTTTTTACCTTTACTTAGATTCTACAACTAAATACCACCAATGAAATTATAAGTTAAGAAATTCAAAACCTTATTTTTGCAAAAAAAAAAAAAATTAAATGTTTGTTACCTGTTTCTCCTTGCATGTATATTGGCTTATCAGTCTGTATGAAAATAGTCATGGATCTTTGTGAGTACAACAGCTTGGTCTCATTATGAAACGCGGTTCCTCCGAGTACCCCGTTCACGTCCCCTTCCACTTTCAACTTGTAAGAACCGTAAAGACTAGTTGGAGGAATCTGAAAATAAATACAGCGAAGATTTGATGTGTTATTCGAAATTTTGTTGACTTCGAAGAGTTGAGAATTACTTTCATGCAATCTCTTTACTTAGCTTTTTTTGTGTTAGTTAATACATTATAATTTGCTGTAAAAAAGTTCATCAAGTATTTAATTCGTGGAATATTTTGGTACTTTACGAAGTTAATCAAAATTTTTCCACAGGTTAACTTTTAATAGAGACCCTTACTATATAAAGTACATTCTCTGCAATTCAAAATGTATTTAAAAAAAACTTCGTATATGCAAAGAAAGATTAGTTTACAATTACGTTACTCTAAAACTCGCTTTTTTAAGAGATAATACTTCTAAGAACAAAGATAGTGATTCTTGTGTGGAACGAGCAACATTTTTCGACTAGTAAGCTTTTCCTTGAAGTAAACCTTGGACCATCGATTGCTCTTACATAGACGGTCCAGTAAACATTAAAATACAAACAAGACATTGTGTACATTAAGAAAGCCTGCATTGCATCGGAGTTCTATTTAAGAAGTTAAATTTAAACTTACTTTGAGTAGTATCTTCTCTGGATGCATGGCACGACATTCCTGCATGGCCGAAGCCAGTTCCACTCCGTCCCTTTGAATCGACGCCCTCACGCTGATAGGGGCAGACGACTTGAAGACAGTGACGGTCACACGGTATACCTGCCCGGGTCGTACTGTCTTGGAAGCGGTCACAAAGTACGTCCTGGAAGACATGTTGGAATTAGTACTTTTAAGAAAAGAAAAAAAAGAAGGAATATACCAATGACTTAAAATAAAAATCTAAACTCCTCGACGCAACAGCCCATTAGTGTGCCAAAGCCTACCAATTCAGCTTCCGTGACTTAGGTCACTGGGGTGCTAGGCGTACGTCCCGGTAAGGTGGTCAACTTCAAGCGGATCTCCCAGCATTTAGTTCCCAAGCATGCTTGGTACCCATTTTATCGACCCACTCAAGTGATGAAAGGATGGATCAACCTCGCCCCATCTGGGATTTGATCCCCTTACCTTTGGTGTGACAAAATGCGAAGCACTATCACTAAGCCACTGCTCCTCTAAATCATTATCCATGAGCAGGATTCGAACACGCGATTATCCATTCAACCAGATGAATCAGTTCGCAATCTCATCAGTACCTCTCTTTTTAGAAATCACAGGCGAATTCGCTGTAGATCCAATGCTCAATTGGAGACTTCACCTATTTTTCGCTTTAAAAAATATATATATTGTTTAACGTGCACTCCCACCACATGGGGGGGGGGGGGGGGGGGGGGGGGTCGTCGGACATCTTTAGCTGCACTTGCCGTTTGTAGGTCGGCAATTATTTCGACGATGCCTGGACCCGCATCTTGGACCTATCGCATACGAGACGCACGCCTTTACCGACTGGGCTCCCCAGTCCTGTCGAGTGGTCGAATATAGGGTGGAATATTTACCACATTTGTGGGCATTTTTTCGTGTGAAGGATGGCAAGTAGAAATTGGCCATTATATCACAGCCTTTCTGGCGATTTTAGCAGGGCCTATTGGATATCCCTCTTACTACTAGAAGGGCCTGGAGACAATCGAATTTATTTTTAAAAATTAATACTGATATTATAATGGGAGGATATTATACCGATAGAGTACTGACTAATTGATAATTGATCAATTGGTATAAAATAAATGTTTACATAAAAAAAACAATCACCGTTATTAAGGGTACACCCATGCAACGCCGGATTTATAATGCTATTTTTTATATTTTGTTAATTTTAATGCTTAAAATCGTTTTTAATTGTATTATTATACAATAGGCAATAACAATATTTAGAAGAATTTTTTTTCAACAAAGATAAAGGTTCAACTGCATTTCTAATAGTCATTTGAAGATGGCAGCACCTGTCAATCTAAACAGAAAATACTTTCATACACATCTGACATGAATTTAGAGTACAACTGCTTACTAACAGATGGCAGCACAAAGAGACAGCAAATGACAAAATGCTGGGTTTGAGAAATTATAATTAAACAGACAATAAAATCACTTTTAAAAGATTGTAAACATTAAGTATTTTAGTAATAAAAAAATCAGGAAAATTATTTTTCTTAATTTATACGTTTGAAGTTAATACGAACATGAAGTATCTGCCATAAAAAAGCCTTTAAAAAGCATGGAAATAAAACTTACGGCTCATGCTTTATCCTTTGGATTTGGTTATTGTAGTTATCTTGGGCTTTGACACTTAAAATCAGCCACAGTAATAGCACACTAATTCTTAGTATCATGCTCAGGCCTAGAAATAAATAAATTCAATATATTAAACAGTTTATAAATATATGCCAAAGAAATAGTACACTTTTACTATATAAAGAAAATTTTTGTAAAATATCCACGTAAATATTTACAGTAAACAGATAGCAGCCCTATAAAATATTTTTCATATACAACTGTTTTGTATATGAACGTTATGGTGTAGTGGTCTGTACCCCTGAATCCTGTATCGTCAGCACGGGTACGTTATAGGATACAAGTTCACTCAGTTCTTCGTAATTAACTCTGGAATCGATAAATCAGTATTAAGTTTGCTTTCAAAGTCAACTGGAGATTCATCGTCGGAATAGCTACACGACATGTACAATATTTAGAATTAGCATCTAGGGCCAACACAATAAATACTAATATTTTTTTGTTTCATTTTTAGTCATACGTTGCAGCATTGTAAGAACTTTATTTATTTTCCATCATTATAGTTTTCCTACATTTTAAAAACTTATGTTAGTTTATTCAGACACATTAAATTAAATATATCAAATATATAATTATTAAACTTAAGCGATTTCAACACAATTTAAACCTTTATGTTTATTACAAGTAACATTTTATGGTTATGTATCTGAGATATACGCGCCGACTTTTCATGTCGGTTTAAGTTGCGCGCCTTCGCGTTTGTAAAGAGAAAAACTGTAAAAAAAGAAGCTTACATAAATTTATTAAAGAAAGTATTAGTAAGAATTTCAAGATCAAAGTAATTTTTAGTCAAGAATTGATTCTGTTTTCTATAAATCTGATTTTTTTGTTATAATTTTGTGCCATTTTTTTACCACAAATAAAATTTTTAAAAAATCTGATATAAAGCGGAAAACTAAATATATTATTTACTTAAAAGTAAAACTACCATTCTTAACACCCTAACTGTTAGGAAAATAATAATTTTCTTAAAGAGTTATTTTAATATCAACCTTGCTTTTATAATCAGTTTTTAGTTTCGAATGATTAATTTAAATTATTTCAGTAACGTACAGTTTACAAAAAAACTACAAATAGTATTCACTGTAAATCATAGAAAGCAGATTATTGAAAAATCACACGCTGTTTGTTTCAAACAAAGCTCAAAGCAATCACGATGTAATCACGAAGCAAGCCAGCATCTGTCTATATTAACTGACAAGGAACATCAAACAAATAGATTCATTCAAGGAAATCCAATTTCTAACTGACATTTTGCAAAGTACTTTTGACAAAGCTGTAAGTTTTGTTTTAGAATAAAAACCGACCGACCCAAGTTTATAAATTTTAGTACTTAAAACCAGGAGTACCTGAGTACACTAACGTGCAAAAAAATCCGTGTTTTTAGTCAGTTAACTTGTAAATTGAAGGCGTATTATATTACTCTAAATTATCTATATTTTAAACACTGAAAAAAAAAGGTGAAAAATAATAAAATACTTCCTTCAAAATCAATTAAATAAGTCATAATTTACTATTTTTAATAGGAGAAATTAATTATAAATTAAAATAAGAAAAAATGAAAAGTTTTGATAAAATAAAATGTAAGAGAATTTATAACAAAAATCAAGAGAACTGTCTTCAGAAAATGATAAAGGATTAGTCAGATATGAGTTTTTAATTCTGATGCAGAAGTACCGCGTTTTGAAACATTTCAAGGCTTACACCAAAAACATGTAACTACAATTAGTGCATGCTTGAAGTAAGTAAGTTTATTGGTTGTCGTTAGTTTTGTTTAAACCTATTCCTGGTCTACACACATAGTAAATATTTAGCTAACCATATATTAGTGCAATCGTTAGGATGCTAGCCTTTAAAGCTGCTGGGGTCGGGTACGAATCCCGGTCAGTCATGGATGTTTGTGAATGTCAATAAATGTTGTTATTTGTCTATGTGTTTGCGTTGTCCTTTTTTTGTTTGTCTCTTGTGCTTGTAAAAACTCGTTCTGTGCCTGTCCCACTTGACGAAAGCTTATAAGCGCTTTCTGAACAAGCACATAAGCTGGAATATATATGTACCTACTTTACCATACCATATATTACAATTCCCATTTGCGAATAAATTTCCATAAAAAATCTCAAATCAATAGTTATCGTTTTACTAAACCAAGCATGCGACTTCTATAAAAACTCCACATGTGCGTGAAACTTTCCTTTTAACCCATTTCATCTGGTTTCAGAGAAGAACAATTCTTTGATTTCCATTCCCATCCAAACTCTGCAGAAGTTTGACACACTGGCAATGCGATTCATAAATATTTAGAAGGGATGAGAATCATAATTGAATTAAATGCATATAAAAAAAAGGTAATAGTCATTCTACGTCGATTTTTTAAAATTGGCTATTGAAGTTCGTTAAACTAGAAATAACTTTTTTGGATTGCTCAGAATACAATTCCAAAAAGCTTCTTTGTGCAACAGAGGCTTAAAAAGTTAAAATTTTATAACAAAATTATCCAATTGCTACAGCCCAGCGAATATTAGGTGAACTTTCTTCATCATTGCACTAAAGTTCTACATAGATTTTGCAAGCTTACTTGAAAAGGATAAAAGGTGGACTGGATTCACTCGTATTCTGAACACTTCATTTGATGACAGCAATATAAATAAAAAAAAGTTTTAAAAAAAAATGTTAGTAAGAATATTTCCAAACCAAAATAATGGAATTTCCGCCCAGATTTCAATACTCATCGCTTTGATACCTTTGCACGCACGGCGTAATATAGGTAGACATGAGGTAAAATGTGGCAGAAAGAATTGGCTGGATATTGCTTTTATGGTGAATTGTAACTAGATAATGGAAAAATAAACACCGATGCTTTTTAATTGAATTTAGGAAAGAAATAATTACTTTTTAATTGTTTTTTAAACATATAAAAAGGGCAAACGCGTGTTGATTCATTCGTTAAAGCAAACAACTCAGTATTAGGATTATTAAAAGTTATAGGATACTCACGCATAAATCCGTATAAATATTTAGGATTGATTACATGGAAGCTAATGCTATTCCCAAACACACAATATGTTAAGCCTAATATTAGTTTAGCAATTTCCTCATTAAACACACTCTGGTCAAACGCTCTATTTACTGCCATACAACCACCCACAGATTCTTTTGCTAACGTCGAAAAAAATTCCAGGGGTCAAGAAGGTTGGTTATTCATGCGTAATATCTTTGATTTGAATCAATAATATGTATGCTACATTATTTGTGATTGTCCTTAATGGAATATAAAAAGTTTTAAAAAAGTTTTTATTTAAACGTAACCGAGATCGCCCTTATAAAGGAGCAAAACATTAAATATCAACATACGAGATCAACATTGAAAAAATCTATCTCCTTCAAAATATCGTTATACGAAGTAAATTTTCAATGACATTTGGACAAAAATACAACAACATAACAAAATCTCGTGAGTACACTTTTGTGCCACTTTCTTAAACAAATAATGCAGACCATAGAAGAATCATATTTTGACATACATCATAACTTTATTACCAACTGATTTAAATTACAATAAAACATTTTTCGTCTCAAATTTTTATTTTAAATAATTTTTCTTGTGCTTGAGCACACATTTCAATTGCTGAGGCTAACGGTATACAAATGGCATTCCAATGTTATTTAAAAGGATATTAAATAAATTAGTTTTTTAATTTTTAAATATGCTTCTTATTATAATTTATTGCTGAAATTTGGAATATATGAGATCTCCTGATTTTTTTGCTTTAATTTGATGCATTACTAATCTAGATGGTATTTGTGGTTTTTCATGTGAAAGTGTGTACCGTAAGGTCAGATAGACAGATGGATTGATTCCAATGCCTTCTACTTTTTACATTATAAACATAATGCGTAAGAAAAAGAATACATACACAGCAAAATATACTCGCTTCTACTTTCACTAAAATTTTGAAATGAAGGCGCTCAATGCGAAATTCTCGAATGGATTTTACCCCTTTTAGTGTTTAGCAATTACATTTTACCATACAAACCGAAGAATCATAACCAAACGGACAAGCAAAGCGCAGCTCTCACGCAATCGCTTATTTATTGTAGCCGAAGTTACCTGTGGTAACCCTAGACAGGTGTTCTTTTCTTCTCCATACCGTTCCATTTCAAGGGCAAGAGACTCAGTTTTCTCGTGAAATATCCGGCCAACCACACCGGATTCCAATTACCCAAGGTAGAAGACCCTTGGCCTCAGGATCGGTTCGAAATTAAAAATCGCCTTTGCAAATTGGGTGCGTTCGCTTTGCGTCCGAATTTAAAAGGGTAGGAATATCAATTTTATTCTTTCGGTGTATTGAAAAGTTTTTGTTGGGTATACTAATGTTATTGATTGTTATTTCGAACAAAGGTAATTTAAGGTCTTTGGCTTGGGATTGAAGTATGAAGTTTTTTATATTGGCATCTATTTTAAATTTTAAGACCAATCTTGCTAGGCCTCTGTCAGTCTGGCTTGCTGATCAACAAATTTGAAAATTTATATTTGCATTTGCATCACTTTGTTTTTATGCAGCAGAGTTTTAGAATAAATTCGCATTTAAACTCACAAAAGTTAATAAATAAAGCAAGCAAAGACATTGTTTTCGTGAATTGAAATTGTATTAATGCCACATTAATGTATCTATTGTCTGATCTTTTTCTCTGTCATACTTTTTTGTTTAATTTTACAAAACTAAATTTATGTAATTATAAAGAACTTAAATTTTATTTATAAAAACATCATATTTAAAAAGTATATTTCAACAAATCAAGTCACCAAAACCATTAGAGTAAGTTGACTCACTAACTCAACGATGCAATTCGCCATTTGATGGGTTGACGCCGTTTGATTGTAAATGTAACATATTTTAGCCGCACTTCCACAAGCTTCCGGCTCAATGGACCAGCAAACGACTATTCTGGGCAACGGAAGTCACTTTATGATGGCACGTGGTCTAGCGAATTGCCTTATTTTTAGTCGTACCGATAATATTTATTTGCCCTTGGTGATAAATATTAAAAACTGCATTTTGGGCTGTTAAAAAAAAATCCCATGATACATTGTAAGATTTCGTAAATGTAATAATCAAATAAAAATCCAAAATAAATAAATTATCTACGGCCGTGGTTTTTGTTTAAATCTGTTTTCAGGTTATACTGTTATGGTAAAAGTCTTAAGTAAAATAATGTTTATCGTGTTTGTACTATTATTATGATTCCTTTGATATTAATTAGGACGACCGAACTTCTTACTCACGTATGATTTGTGCCTGACTATTTAAGATGAAACTAAAACTTATAAATCCTTTTGACGCTCTCTGAAGAATGTAATCTGAATTAAAACATCTACCCAACAACTATTTCAACCATACATGGAAACATGTTGATAAAAAACCGTGACCGGTACACGAAGGAAACTTGCAATAGAACTGATTAAAGATTTTAACTTTTCAGTCACGATTACATGCCATAACAGGTGCAAAAACTTAAAAAGGCGAAACTATAAGTAGCGGTGTTATTTGTAAGTAATACTCTCAATTTATCTAAAGAGAGTATTATCAAATTATTGTTTCACGATTTGGGGACGAGCTACATCATTCCTTTTTTGAGCAGTAACATGTAGTTATTAACTCTGCTTTCAAAGGGCATTAATTTTGATCGATCGACTTTGAATTATGATGAAATTTTTATTTTAAGATTCCAGTTAAATTCTGATCTTCTATAAAGTAATTATTTCTACAAGAACTCTTTCTTGTCTACACTTTATTATGAGTGTATTTTTAATAAAATGAGCATTTTGATTTTAGATACAACCATTTAGGGGGTTACTAATGCTTTTAATGCAAAAAGTCAATGAAATGTCATTTTTGCAATAAACAATATTGACCTAAAAGCTATTCTAACGTTATATAACAATGAGTGAACCACACACGTGACCTAATAGATACAAGCCGTATTGTAAACAAAGCTTTTAATCTACGTGAAATACAGATATAAGTATTTCAGAAATTGATGTATAACTCTGACAAGAACGATTATACCCTATTAAAAGAACAGCTGCCCTTTCGTTCCATGTGGCCCATGCCTAGAAATAGAAATGTGAAGGCAACATTTCTTTTAAATAACAGTTCATATTTTTCAAGGTTTTTTTTTTAATTTCCCCAAATCGTTATTCCATGTTAATATATACCACAAGTGAATTTAAAAAATATTTTTTATTCCAGTTGAAACTTTTATTTGTGGTTAAAAAAAGTTTGAAATGTAAAAAAATTTACATAAAAAACTCATTATTTTTATCTGTGGCATCATTGAAGTTTCAAAGTGGCTGCTTGTTTTGAAAACATTGGTTACGGTTTTTCATCATTTTGAATTCCTGAATTTTAAGTTAAGTATTTTTTTATCAGATTTTTTGGTAAAATTATTACACTATAAAAGCTATCTTGAAAACACATTTCTTACACTAATTATTAAGCTTTTAACCTTATGCTTGAAATAAACACTAGTAGACTTTATATTTACTGTACTATAAAGAAGAAATGGAGAGTTTAAAATGATAACCGAAAATTGACTTCTTTTATGTAGTGTTAGTCACATCATGACATTTGTATCATTTTTTAGTAAAATACTAAATAAATATAGTTTTTTATGATTGCTAAAAATCCTTTATATGTTCAGAGGTAAACTAACATTCAATATATTTTTTTTTTTGAGTAATAAGAAAATAATTATGAACTATGCAAACGAAATTTTTTAAATCGTCCGATGTAGTGTAAGTCACGCTGGGAAATAAATTAAACATTTAACAACTTGATATTTTTAAAATTGTTTTTATTGGGTTTTTTTTATTTTCAATTATCACGTTTCAAAAGTAAGATACATTCTTTACTCTAAAAATACAATTTAAAACGAGCTACTGATATCCATGAAATTATGGTTGACCCATATTAAAAAACGAATTACATTCACTTTTGAGAATTTATACCGTTATTTTGACCGTTAAGGGGTTAGTCTGGGGTATAATTTTTTTTTTCGTCCAGTGCTTAAAAACTGCCAAGTATCAGACGTTCAAAAGAACTAAAAGATATATTTATTTAAATGCACATTCGCATGTTTACCATATCAAATTTTAAAGGAAAATTATCTAAGAAATTATTTTGGGGGGAATTCGATCGCTTTGTTGAAATATTTAAAAAAACAGTAAGTTTTTTTTTAATTTAGTTTAAGAAGAGGAGTAAAAACATGTCGATCTTTTCTGCACATCCACTAATTACACCACTCTGTTTCCCCACAGAGGGGGGGCCTAATAAATATTTGTTACTCTCAGTATATCGAAGCAGCTGCCTAATTTTTTTCTTCTGCTGATAAGCTGGCCCTGTTGAGCACTTTCTGCAAAAGATTATTGCGTAAAACAAGCGGGGTGGCTGATTTGGAAGACGTGCGTCAGGCTCTCTGGGTGCATGGTGAGCAATTGGGTGGCAGTATATAATTGACAAATTACTACAACATAAATTGATTAAAACATCTAAAACAACGGGATCCAATCGGTATTAATTTTTTTATTGAACATATGGGGGACATTGAACTTCCCTTACACAATTATTCTCCCTCAAGTTAGTGTAAATACATAAAATATCATATTTAATATCTTATAAAATACAAATTGATGTCGATATAAGTTTGAATATCCAAAAGTAAAAACTAAAGATCGATGATTTTACAATATTTTTATAATTTTTCCAAACACGCGGAAGTACATAGGCGTTATATTTATTAATAACTGGTCGGAATTTCCGATTTCTCGAGGAACTTTCTTTCTAATTACTGTATGTCCTCTAATTAAAGTTTTGAAAGACGTTAAATATTTAATTCAAAGAATCTTACTGTGTCATTTGCTCTTCTCAGTTTAGCCCCTTTTTCTGTAGATTTAAGTATTTCAAGAATTTTAATTTGATTACGCATTGGATTTTTGAGAATGCATATTATTAATTAAGGAAATTTGTGTTGATTGTTCTAGATTATTAGCAGTAATATTTTACGTGACTTTTCGCTTTTTTTTAATTTATGTGAAAAATATTTTATAATATTTTGCAGTAAACTCTTTTCGTTGTTATTATTGTAACTTTGCAACTTTTAAGTTAAATTCATGGTAATTTTTAATAAGTTCAATGCAATTACCAAAAAATAAAGTTCTAAATTCCCTCAACATCTTCCCAACAAAACAAAAAGTAGGAAAAGGTTTATAATATTTGTGGACTAGGCGCTCCAAATTACCTTAATCTACCTTTTTATAATTTGGATTGATTTTGATTTCAACGTTTCTGATTAGAAAATATAACAATAAAATTCTATAAAAATATTAGTTTATTCATATTTTGTCTGCGCAATATGTTTAATGTAAATGCAAACATTTTTTTTTTTTTTTTAATTTCTGTTACGCATGATAAATGGCGCTAAGATTTAACTATATCTCTAATCAGTTCTATTGCAAGTTTTTTTTATATATCAGTTTGTTTCCATGTATGATTGAAATAGTTGTTGGGCAGACATATTTTAAGCAGTATCAGATCTTTTATTCAAAATATAATCTTACGGAAAGCATAAAGAAGAAGCTACAGGTCTCAATATAATCTAAAAATATTCGGGCACACATAGTACGAGCGTATAAAGTTGGGTCTTCTAAATTAATATCAAAGAAATTTATAATCTTAGTAAAAAAACGAGATTATTATATCATATATATTTGTACATTAATTGCTGTTTTTTTTTGTTTTAGCAAAGTTCTACACACATCGTATAATGATCTTCAATTATTAAAATCATTTTATCACAAGATGAAAAAAACTGCTTTGGCAGCAATGTTGAAGATTATTATTGACTATTAGAACTATTATCATTGTCAAAATCAATCTCATCAACTCGTTATAAAAAAAATCTTGTTTGTTTCTGATATGGAATATGGCGAAGTCATGAGTAAAAAATCAATCGTGAGCATGGAAAATTTTTAAACTTTGTAACTGATATATAATTTTATGTGTTATTAAAAAGACTTTTTTTTAACAAGAAATAATTCACAAAGAGAACTTCATGAAATAATCAACGAGAACTCATGATGGACAATAAATTATAAAAACGACTCGATAAAACAATTGAACTTTGTTCAGTATACAATATCTTTCTAAAATCTGTGTAGGATACGATATCTTTCTAAAATCTGTGTAGAATACAATATATTTCTAAAATCTGTGATCATTAGGGGAAAAGAACAAGTGGGGAACCTAGTAGAAATGTGGCATAAAGCAACTACTTTCATAATGCAGCTCCTGTAAAACAACCAGTTTATTTATACTATGAACCAACCTACCAAGAAATCTTTTTTCGAATCACCGACAACCGGAGAAGAATTAAAAAAGAGACTTTAAAAAAGAAATAACTCAAGTATTTTTGAAAGAAATTTTAGTTTCCTGGAGAAGATTGTATCAAGCTCCCCACCCTCCTCATAATTATACAGCCGATTGCTTTAAGTAAATACAGGTTTTATTACAGAATAGTTTTTTCTTGTTTGTAT
The DNA here is from genome assembly GCA_023701765.1 of Hylyphantes graminicola. Lineage (NCBI taxonomy): Eukaryota > Metazoa > Arthropoda > Arachnida > Araneae > Linyphiidae > Hylyphantes > Hylyphantes graminicola. The sequence continues at coordinate 44,955,988 of CM043111.1, forward strand.
ACTTTTCGAAAAATGAGATATATCCATAACGATATAGATGTATTTTGTGATACTCTTATTTTTGAAAGAAAAATGTTTGTATTACTCTTAACAGTCCATAATAACAATTGATTTCTCAAACATGATATGTAATCAGCAATGCATACAAGACTCAGCAATCTGATAACATTTACAACTCAAATAAAATAGTAATTAAAAAAACCTCGTGGCATATGAAATAGAGTTGAAATATAACTAGTTTATTCAGCTTGCAATTAATTACAGGATTCTAATATGGTTACATGATGATATAGGAATTCCAAAACAAATTTTTTGAATTTGGTTTATTAGGAATGTTTAATCGTTTAAAGTTTGAAATACTTTTACATTGCTACAATTTTTGTTTGTTTTTTCTTAAAATTAAAATATTAAATTTTTTAGAATGTAAAATTCTTTTTGATTCGTTAGCTTAATTATAATTAAATATAACTTCTGAAATTGGTTCATTTTAATAGTTGCAAAAACTAAAGCAATAATAAAAAACAAATTAATTTAAATTCTTTGCTAAAAATTACGAAT
>CM043111.1:44957045-45074928 GCA_023701765.1 Hylyphantes graminicola
ACTTTTGCTCTAGAATTTGAAATTTGATAAAATATTCGGTATACGAGTTTTGCAAGGTTAAAAAAATGCATTGCAAATTTGCAAAATTTAAATTTGAAGAGCAGTTTTAAAGACAAATTTCCGAAATAGAAATGATATACACAGAATAGATTGGTTCTGTACTCGAAATCTTTGAAAAAATATAATAAATTCCCTAGTAGCAATTTTTCATCGACCGATATTCGATTACCCATCGTTCGCCGGTGAGAATTCGAACATCAGATATCAATCGAAAATTGCCCGTTTCCTCGATAACTGCTCGGAAATGTCCGCTCGATCGAGCATCCATCGATGAGTTTTTTTCGATGAGATTCCGATCAAATGTCAATAAGAAATCGATGAGAATCCGATGAGCAGAAATCGAAATCTCATCGCCCGATAGAATTTCGAACACTTTTCGATAAAATTCCGATCAGATTACGACATGTTAGTACAAAATTTCTACACTAGAGGGCGGCACTAATTTTTCTGTTGGTTTTTTCTTTTTTTGGAATTTCGGATATCAGGGGATTCGAATCGCCGATCTCTGGACTTGCGCTTTCACCTTGCACCGGAGAGCGTGCTCTAGCCCACTCGGCCATCGACTCCTGCTGTGGGTTTGCGTGTAAATAAAGAGGTGAAAAGGATGTTTCTTAATGAAGTCGTATGTTATTGATTAAGAAATTTGATTTTTCTTTTGCAAGTTGCAAATTCCTTTTAAATATTTCTTTATTAAGTCAACAGCACTAATAGAAATATGTTAAATTTAAAAATAACTCTTGGTAACTTACGTATATAAGTTTTTTTGGTTCATAGTATTTACTCAAAAAATCTATTTTATCTAATTTAAGTTTATAGAAAATTAATCGTGGCAAAAAAATTAAAAATTAATTTCGAAGTAAATAAAAGAAATAAGTTTTCACACAGTAAAAATATTTATCTATTTGCACGTAATTAAAAATGGTGTGTGTAAGTAAATGAAAAAAATAACTATTACCAGTTGGGATAAGATATTTTTCGAATATGAAGTTTTCGAAATATTTTAACGCAATTTGTATGTATGTACTAAAATAAAAAAAGCCAAATTTTTCGGATTCTTATCGTTGCGATAGCGATTCGAAATAATTTTCCGATGAAACGTACGTAGATTGAATTTCCACCTTTGGCCGATATCGAATCGATGACTTTTTTCGATAGGATTTCGATCACCGATTGCCGATCTCGTCTCGAGCATTTTCGGATAACGGATGCGATCACCGGGGAGTTTTCGCTAAACCGATGATCGATCGATGACCGATCGAGCAAATTTCGAGAAGCAATGCTACTAGGGTTGACTAGTATAAATAATTGAAATGCCTTGACATTGCACTTATTGCAACCTACACATTAAATACCTTGCAATGGCAGTTGCACTTCGAATATTGACACTTGAAATATAATTTGTAAGTGCAAATATTTTACACTTTACTTTGCATCAGGCCAAACAAAAAGCCTAAAGTTATTTTGAGATAAAAAAAATAAATGTTTATAAAAACATTTTTAATAAACGATATTAAAAATCAATTTTTGATTTTTAAAAACTAAATGTCGTTAAACATCCTATTCCAAACGAAAATAATGTCTTTTTAACACAATAAAAAATACTTAATTATATTTGCTTTTTTTTTTGCCGCAGCCACGTTTTAACTAGCTCCAGAATCAATTTTTCGATAATTATTTAAACAATTAGCCTTATTTTGTAATTATTCAAACATAATGACCATTTTAATGGCATAATTCTTTAAAAACAAATAAAGGAGACTAAATTAAATGACGCACAGTTATAAATGAGTTTTCTTGTTTCCTTAAAATCTTTCTATGAAATATTGCTCTTGAATATTTAGTTATTTTTTTTGTAGTAAAAGTTTTTGTTTTTGTAGTAAAAGTTTATGTTTTTTTAGTAAAAGTTTATGTTTTTGTCTGTAGTGAATTTGTGCACAAAAATTTTGAAATGTTAAATATTAAAATAGGAGTTTGTAATATATAATAAAAAAATATATTATAAAAGTAGTTTTAAAAATAATTTAAATAGGATATAAAATGATTGATCAACCGTAAGTCGAACATTAAATTTTTGTTTTCAAGTTTTAATTGTAAAGCAACAATTATAAACTTTTTAAAAATGATTATTGATTCTCTCATTCAATGATTTATTTCAACATTAATAAATATTTATTTCCTTTAGTAGCTTATTTAGTGCCAGTATTGCTAGTGTGATCTCTTAATAATGCTCTCAAATCACCCTTAAAAATACAAAATTTGTCTCAAAATACATATTTTTTTGCATAAAAATACTCAATTTTTCATGTATATTATTTATTTGGTTTCATAGATAAAACCTCGAAGAAACAAAAAATATGGTTTAAGATTATTTTATGATTATTAAATTTATTTAGAATAATTATGAACCAGTGAGCAGTTTTTAACCAATCGAAATAAAAGACTAAGGATAGCATTTAAAGGGTTGTTAAGTCATTCTTAAAAATGAGGCAAAATTTCACTTATAATTTTTTGAATTTAAAAAATGATTTAATTGTTGTATTTTTTAGCTGAAACTTATAAACAACTAAAAAACATTATTAAAGTTGGGATCCTGTTTAATTCCATTTAATTTTTAAATTAAAAATTATTTTTTAAAATTCACTTGTAAGGAGGTGAATCAGTAATAACGGATTGAACTCTTAAATATTTAATACTTACAATAAACAAGTATTCTTTGCCTACTTTTTCCTTTTTCATTTAGAAAAAATTAAAAAAAATTTAAAAGTAGGTATTGACATGCGGTCGATGTCCGTCCGTCCGTACCTCTTCCAAAATCAGTTCTATCCATCCGATCTTAAAAATTCTTTTTTAGTTGGAAATCTACGACCTCAAAGACCCAACTTTCATACTTTTTGTCCGTCTGTCTGTACGATTGGATGAATTAACTACTATTTTTCGACGAATTTCCCATTGAATTAGCATTGAAATTCAATTTCGAGTCATTTAAATCGCTGTTGCTAACTCAACAATGGCATGATAAATTTATTCTTTTAAAAATAATATTATTGGAACCAAAATTTATTTTGGTTATAAATCAGTTTGGAATGACGTCAGGAATGTGACTTTTTTATTGTTTATTATTTGTTTACTAACTAAGTGTCACGGCATATTTTTTTTAGTATAATCCTGATTAATTTTAACTTACATTTCTTACCTTAATAGCATTTTGGAGTAGTTTTATGTTTTTTGTTATAAATAAATACTTAGTTATTCGTAGAACTACAAATAAATCAAGCAGAAGATAAGTAATTTTAATTTTATATGCGATAGAAAATTAATGAATATAGTTGATTTTGGCTTTAAGAAGTTTAAATTATAGCTGGATGCTCTGTTTAGTGAAACTTATTCTAATGTGTATTAATTTTGTGTAGAAACTTTCGAAGATGAAACTTACTGTTACGAACCTAGTTGTTTCCCGATAAGAATTTCAGTATTTTTTTTCTGCATACAATCCTGCTGAGTTTTAATTTGCATTAATTTTTAATGCAGTTTGGTGTAGTTACATAATTTGTGTTATTAATAAATGCTTAATTATTCTTTGCACTACAAATAAATAGAGCAGACGATAAATAATATTAAATTAATTTGTGGAAGAATATTAAGGAAAATAGTTGATTTTGGATTTTAGACGTTTAAACTACAGCTGAATGCTGAGTTTAGATTTTTTCTAATGTGTATAAATCTAGTGTAGAAACGATTGTTGATGATATTTACTGTTAGAAGCATAGTGGTTTTCCGAATAGAATTTCAGTAAGCATTTAAGTAACTGAAAGGTAGGCTATTTTAGTTCTTTAAGAACTTCTTGTTTAACTAAAAATAACTACAAATATTTGAATTGAAAAAAAAAAACCACGTAAGTCTAAGTATACACAAAAATTGTAGGTAAAATAATTAACAGAGGTTTTCAATATTTTAAACCTCTTGTGGATCAAAGATATAATAGTTTATTTCTTTCATAATGCATTACACAATTTTTTAAAAAAAATTAACTATTGAAAATAAAGAAAAAAACTGGAATCAAATTCAGGTAACTGAGGTGAGAATCTTTTAAATAGCATATAACTTGCAAATATTTGAAATGATATGAATGTGTAAATGTTAGTATTTCCTTTATATTCCAAAGTAAAAATTCTGAAAATAATACTTAACTTCTTTTTTACTACTAGTTACGGAGGTGGGAATTCCAAAAAACCTTTTAGATTTAGATAAGATCGCAATTTTTTTTAGAAAAATGAACTCAATACTAATGAACATTATTTTTTATGCCTACATAACTCATAAAGAGATTTATTTTCTTTTGTTAAATGCTAACTAATGACAAATTCTCTTTTCAAATAACTTTTTTTAACTAAACTATATTAGTACCGGAGATGAGAATTTTATACGGAACAAATGCTGTTGAAACTGAAAAATACTTGCATAAATTAGTTTTTAAATTGGAGCTGCATTTTTATTTCGAAAAGATGCATTAAAAAAGAAAAGTTAAAAAAATGTAGTATACAGTTAATTCTACTTTAAAGGACCTTAAGTTTTAAAAATGCGAGCCAGGACACGATACACAGGTAAGTTTTTCTTTTAATAAATTGATATTTAACCCCTAATTAATAATTTAGAAATTTTAAAATTATATGAGAAAATTCTCTAAGCTGTAAATAATTATAATTTAGAAAAAAATACAAATGGATATAACTATTTTCTAAAAATTGAAAAATTAGGCAGAACAGAAATCTCATTTTTTAAGCATGTCAATGTTGCCAAAAAGTGTTTTTAGTGTTACAAACGTAGAAAAACGATGTTTTTAAATTTCTTCAAATTAGAAAATAAAAAAATTCTAATCGCCATTCTAAAGTGACTGCGAAACGTAAATCTATCTGTGTGTAAATTTTTTGGAACTTCGGTCGCGTAGTTTCTGAGAATAAACTTCGATTTATACAGATAAAATATGCAACTAATCTAGTGCATATTTTTAATGGGCTGGAATGGTTTTGCATACTAAGCTACTTATGCGGACTACGGTAGAAGTAACGAAATTTGTTTAGCTTGTGATCGTTGCCGCGTCGCATTTTTACCAGTTTCTCCCCGCTAATGGCTCACAACAAGTTTTGCTGTAGAATTTATTTATTTCAAACTGTGTTAGGACATGTCGATAGACGTTAAGCCTTTTTAATTTCGCGAATTTATCATTAAGTACCTATACTATTGCAATATTTCAATAACCTTCTTTAAATCTATTTATGTATTGGGTTTGGTGGGATTGTTCTGTGGCAATTAATCACCTCTCTTCCCTCGGTTCGCTAGAGAAAGAGTGCTCCATAAAACTTTTGAAGAGGACCGAAGCTGCTTTGGCAGAGCAAAATTGGTCCAATTCTTTATTGAAAAAAAAACCCCTCCTTTTTCTTGAAAATTTTAACTCTAAAATATATGAGTAGATTTCAAATAGGTAGTAAGCAATCATGTATACCAGACTATGATGCGGGCTGGGGAGCCCAGTCGGTTTAGCACTCGCTTAGCATGCGGAAGGTCCCAGGTTCAGGTCCGGGCATCGCCAAAATAGCTGCCGACCTATAAACGGCCCGTGCAGCCAAAAAATGTCCGACGAATAATACCCCGTGTAAGGGAGTGCACGTTAAATATCTTCAAAGTCCTAACGCTGCGTACGATGTCGCCCTTAACGGTTGCGTTGGGTGCCTATTCAGGTGTGGCTCGTCACCTGACTGTGGTTCTAAAATACGACGCCCGTCGCCAATAGCCCTCGTGTAGCTCTAGTGCGACGATAATTCAAACCAAACCAAACCAGACTATGATACAAAGAAAGTTCGCAAGAAGACGAGTAAACATATGTAGGCACTATATTTTAATCAAAACTTACCTCAAATATTATAAGTATGTAAAGTCCAATCAGTATGCAAAGTGCCACAATGATTTGGCCGACCGCTAGTTTAGATACGACGGATACGTCGACAGATAATGATACATAATCTCGCCGCTTGTTTGTAGACACTACTACTTGGTAGGTTTTGCTGCAATTAAAAATAGAAACTGCACATTATTTTTGTGCCTATATATTCATGCACAAATTAGTTTAGTAATAAATATTGCTTTGAGAAATAAATGTTGCGTCTAGAAAACAAATATGGCGTGGGACATTAAAGAAATTAAGTTAAATATTATTCGCATAGAAAATGTGCACAAGTCTGCTCAATTTAGAAGTATTCTCATTGTTTAAAAGTGAAATAAATATATGTTACACAATTATATTATCATGGTATTTACAGCCATATCATTTACAACCATATTTTTTAAAGATAAAGTGATAATAATATCATAAAATAATTTTATTATTATTTACTGAAAAAATATACCTGTCTGATTTTTCATTTTCTTCCAATTCGAAATCATGTTCCAAAATTTTGGAATTAACTTCGAATTCTCGGGTATCTGGAGCTAGAAGAAGTCTCCAAGGTTTTGAGACTTTCTAAAATAATTAATATGTATGTTGCTTTTACATAGTGAAGTTTTAATTTTACAGTTACAAATAATGAATTTTAAAATTACACAATTCATTAAAATTTAAAATTATTCCTGAATTATCAAAAATTGTGGAATACAGAGCAAAAATGTGAAGTCAATAAAACAGAAAAAAATCGTATAAATAGAAAACAAAATAAGGTATTTCATGTGTTATAGAAAATATCTAACTATGCGTTATTTTTGCAAAACATGAAATACCTTATTTTGTTTTCTATTTATATGATTTTTTTTTGTTTTATTGACGTATACGAATGAATGAAAATAGGCTTAAAAATATTACTTTTAATTTCATTCTTATTGTCGTGATGCATTAATTGATCGTAACAATAATGCATCGCTCCTTTTTTTTAACATTCCATTCCCACAGTAGCGAAGGAATTTACAATGGGATTTGGGACTCGCGGATAAGAAGTTTCAGTGTGAATCTTGCTAATTAATTGCTAAAAAATCATTCAATTTGTATGATCCATGTTAAATGAATCCTTTGTATCAGAAATTGTGATTGAAGCTCAAAATCAACAATAAAACTCACGATTAAATTCATAAAATGTCAAAAAAAATAATGTACAATAAAACCTTTTAATCGTAAAAATCAAATCGCAAAATGTTTAATGTGTACTGAAAACATCTAAAAAAAATCAAATGACTAATGTGTGTTATACAATTTTTTCAAATCAACATCGGAAAACTACGAAGCATGACCCAAAAGATCCCAACAGGCCGCAAGGCACCTGTCTCGCACTGAAGTCTGTCTCCATAGTTGCAGCCACGCCCTACCAGTATCGCAGGATGCGTAAGAAAAAAAAATTGTTCTTTTTTTTGCTTGTTTGTCATATTGTAAATGCATACAAAATGTTTCATGTATACATTTGTTTTTGTTTGTTCGTTTTTTTTTATTATTTTTATTTTATTTATTTATTTGCAAAGTCCAATTCCCCCTCATTTAAAAAAAAAAAAAAAAAAAAAAAAACAACCTTCATGTCATTTATATTCTTATAACGTTTCCTTTTCCTTTGATACCAGTTAACTTGTCTCCATGCAATAACTGTTTTCGTAAAATAACTGTCACGCACATCGCGCTTTCTTATCAATCAAGGATGGGAAAATGTATACAATGGAAGTTTTGCGGTTCAGAAACTGGGGCTGCTGCTTTTTTTCCTTTTTTTAGAAACATTGGCGACTGTATGGTAAGAGGGGGGAGGGGGTTTGCGTTGGGCGCGACACTTATATTTTAGTATTTTTAATTGCTTCAATCATCATCTCATTTAAGGGGTCATAGGAGCCTTAAAAATGTGCAAAGAAGGTACTACAAAGCATAGTTTGATCCTTCATGTAATTTTTTAACTACTCAATATATAAGTAGAGTTTTTTAATATGTAATTCTACAATATTTATTTAATATAAAACAAATTTTTAAATTTATGAAACTTTAGCCAAAAATAAAATAAATGATATTAAGCATAAAGCTATTTGAACACATTGTGATTAGGCTTGCGCGGCAAATTGTGAGGTCAAAATTGAAAAAATTACCAGGAAAATGACTTTATATTGTACAAATATGTGCAAACAAAGACTTACACCTAAATTCTCAGCTCAATTTTAATTAGAAATTATTTTAAGAACTTTTTTCTAAAAAAATTAATAAAAATTTTTAAATTTTGATTTAAAATTTTATTTTTAAATAATTTCTAGTTAAAATTGAGCTGATAATTTAGGTATAAGTCTTTGTTTGTACATATTTGTACAATATAAAGTCATTTTCCTGGTAATTCTTTTCAATTTTGACCTCACAATTTGCCGCGCAAGCCTAATCACAATGTGTTCAAATAGCTTTATGTTTAATATCATTTATTTTAGTTTTGACTAAAGTTTCATAAATTTTAAAAATTGTTTTATATTAAATAAATCTTATAGAATTACATATAAAAAATTATACTTATATATTGAGTAGTTAAAAAATTACATGAAAGATCAAACTATACTTTGTAGTACCCTCTTTGCACATTTTTAAGACTCCTATGACCCCTTAAGATAAAAACCGTTCATGCTATTTAAAACATTTTTTGGTATATATTTTTTATCTTTTAGTATTAATTAACACTGAATAACGACAAAAAACATTTTGATTTGGTTCTCATGCAGTTTGCCGAGCCCGCTTGAAAATAGCAGTATTTCCTAGTAATGAAAACCACGAAGAGAGCCCTAAAATTGAATCGGTGAGTGCAGAAACAACGTCAGTCACAAATTTCAAATTTTTCAGGAGGGAGAAAAAACGTAATTATTCCTCCATTATTTCTGCACTTAACACTCGAAACAAACGTCCTGTATTTACGGAACTACTCAACAGACTAACGTAGTTTTTTGCACCCAACACGCATCTTGCCTTTCTACGCTTATTTTCATTGAAAACGAGTTTTCGGATTTTTTGACTGAAGTGGTTTCTGCACTCACCGATTCAATTGCATTTTAACCCGTTGACTTACCTCATAAGTTCCATTCAAAGAAATTCGAAGAATAGTAAATAACACAAAATCGTCCGTGATACTAAAATACTTGCCGGGAAGAAATGGCCCCTTGGCTCTCAAGTGTATGTTCTCTTTGTTAAACACAATATCCCCGGTCACATTGATATCTAATGGTAGTTAAGTCAGAATTAATTTCATTCACCAAATCACTGCATAATACCAGGAGACCTTTTTTGATTGTTTACTTCATTTATGTAAATATAATTTGATTTAACTGTCATTTCAGCTTCATATGAAAAGTTTATAGAATTTTATATAAATTTTTTTTCTCGTCTATAATAAATGTTTGTATATAGTATCGTTATAGGTTTTTGTTAAAGCTTGCATCTTAAATATGTGTGTTTTCGCAATGATGGCCATTAAAAATCACCATATTTTAAAGAATAATCAATTAATCAATAATCAGTAATCGTAAAATTAACTTTAGTAAATAAAAAAAATATTGAAATTGTCTTTCTTTTTTAAAATTAAAACAAAAGCAAATATATTGGATGGTGATGCTACTATTATGGATTTTATTTTAAAAAAATTGGTTTGTAACAATGACTTTCTCTTGAAACAGCTTTCATATAGAATGTAAATCGAATCAGATTTATTTATGCGTAAAATCGGAAATTCAAACTGATTTCCCTTTTTAAATATTGTTTTTTCTTATTGTGATTCTTAAGATGAAATCAATATCTACAATTAATAAAAATAAGTGTTGTTTTTATTGTGTTTATAAATTAAACGAAAACATAAAAATATAGTTATTTGAGTTTAATGTTTTGTTTGCAGATAATTTGGAGACATAGATTATGTAAAAAAATCCCACGCTTGCACACATATGCCTAAAACCATCATCAGTAATACTTTAATTTCAGTTTTATAAATTTTAAAATCAAAATGGATCTAAAGAAAGAAATATTTTTTATAAAATGTAATGTGTAAATGCCATTCGTAAATTTAGTTATCCTAAAATGTTATTTGAAGGATACGAATGGGCTTTGGTCTGGTGAGTCCAACAGAATTCCAATTATCATCTCTTACTTTAATAAAACTTAGTGAAACCTGTAACAATACAAATTTTAACAAAAAAATATTAAAATTTACTGAAAAAAATAATTATACGATGAGAGGTTTAGCAAAATCTGTAATCAATTAAGATTATTCAGACTGCATTTTTTTAACTTTGCCATGACTAAATATTTAGAAATTTATTCATGCATCTTTTAGCTTCAGAAATATATCTATAATTTATTAAATGTAATTACAATTGCTTTTTTAAATGCATAAGAATTCCTAAATGGTCTCCTTACCTCTACATATCTCACTACAAAGCTATTATAAGTTTCTATATATGATTACGATAGCCTACTCAACTGAAACTCTTTTCGATGTCACGCTATTCGCATAGTTTGGATTATCGGCTAATCCGAAGAAAAAGTAAGAAACCTAATCAAGCATGACCGGCTATACTTTGCAGAAGGTTTATTTCAAAAAGGTTTATGTTTCAAAAGGTTCAAAAAGGTTTATTTTTCAAAAGGTTCAAAAGGTTTATTTTTCAGAACAGCCGACAACCCGAACCTGACGGATAGTGTAACGCTACGAGAGTTTTTTTTTTGAACTTATAGTTGAGTCGGAGAAGATATTACAAATTTAAACTGTTTTAATAGACTTTAAGGAGTTTAGGAACTTACATCATCAATATTTTATATGGTACCAAGCCCATAGCTAGAATTCTCTGTAATGATGCACATAATACTAAGCCATCTTTGAAGCATTTTCAGAGGAATATCTCGAAATTGAAGCCAACTTTTCAATGTCATTAATGGATTTATTTTCGTATTTTTGTAAAAATCATAAAAATGTAATTGTTAAGGAATGACGCTTCAAAAAAGGAATTTTATGTAGTTTATATTACTTAACGTTTTAAAATGTAATCTTTTAGTAAACACAAGCATGATACTTACCACACAGAATAGCATAACACACATTAATAAAACCTGCTTTATGTTATGTAAAAGATTTTTGACTTTTGATTTCTTATCTTCAGATTCGTCAGTTGAATGAGTTGTTGATGTCGAGTTCACAAGATCGGTTTCTTCGTCTCTGTTAACGAAAAAAATATTTTACAAAAGTACATGCGTAATGCCAATCAACTTTGTATCTTATAAATTGGAAAGACGCAAGATATTTGAACATATGAGAGACTTGATTCTTGGGTCAAAAATTAAATAGATTTTGAGCAACCAAGTTGTTCCAACTTGTACATATACTATTTATGAGCTTCTAAATGTGCTTCTAATTACAAATGTTAATCTCACTTAGATTGTTTTGCTATAGAGTTAAAATAAAATTAATACCCTTAAGAATAGTTGGGAAATAACGAGTTTTAACACTCGCTGTAGCTTAGCTATTGGTATACACTCATTTTAAGAACAACCGGTTTCCATACAAAAAAAAATATTGAAAAATGAGCAATTTCTATCAAGTGGCATAGAGTAGTGTGTACAGTAAATGCCTTGCAATCGAAAGATAGATCGAGTATCACCTTATGATTACGTTTTGTTTGAGTATAAAAATAAATAACAACCCTGAAATAATGGTATCGAAATCAAATTTCTACGTGCAAGTTCACTCTTAAGTAATTTAAGTTTCGTTTCACGACAAACTTGGAAGTAATCTTGTTTTCTTTTTTTAATGGTTAGTTCAAAAATATGCATACTCCTATTTAAAAAAAAAATAGATATTCTTAAATAGGAGAAAAATTCACTTGGGCTGGGGAGGTTTCTCGAAGAAAACAACCCAGATTATGTGAGCAAATATAGTTTATTTGTTGGTACAAATTTTACATGTTTCTGGGAGGCACAAAACGGACAATGCCTTCTTCAAAAAAAAAAAAATAATAATAATGATTAACAACGGCTTGAAATTGTGAAAGATGATATTCGGTTAATGTATGTAGAAGGGGGATTTGCGTGGGATAAATGGAATGTTATAGTGTTTTTCTGAATGCATTTGGGGTTTTAATGAGCTACTGATATTACTAAGAAACTTATTCTAATAAGCAAAAATATTATTTTCCGAAAATGAGGACAAAAATAACTGAAGAGCTACGAACACAAAATATCTGCGAACAATTTTAAGTCTTCAATTTAGTTTTAAGTACATGTAAAAACAATATTATTGAAAATATTTTTTTTTATATTTAAAATTATAATATGAATTTCTTTAATAAATACTTATAATGGCATTTATTAACAATAATTTAAATAATTGGAATTAAAATTAATTTAACGTGTTTACTCAGCCATCCAGAGTTTGGAATACTCGTCAAATACTGTATTAGCGTTTTAAAGCGCCTTAATTTAAGTATAATAATACCATAATTTTGTTAATTTGTAATTAAAGTCAACTTTTCTGCATATTAAATCTTTGTACAATAAACCTTGCTTCTAAGGAAGTTGAAATTAAGCACTTAACGGAGGCATTCTTTTGTACTGAGTTTGCAGAAAATCCTATTCTATTTTCGCTTATCTCTAATGAGGTCATAAATTTAAATTATGTTTTAAAATGAGCAGTTTTCACATGAAAACTCTTTCTCTCGGATAATTCAAATAGACTTATTATAAATTAAAGAGCCCTTACTATTAGCAAGTTTAAGAATGAGTTTCGTTAGAAAATTGTACTACGTAAAACATTTTACTTAACTGTTTAGAGTTAATGGATTCGCATGCTTAGAAAGCCAAATTACTTTCATGGTGGGATTTCATGTGAGAGTTTAATCAGAAGTTTACCAGCCGCATTCACTCGGTAGAAAATTTTGAGCTTAGCTAACTGAGGGTAAACATACTTAAACTGGCCTGTTAAAACCTTTAATTCTCATCTAACCCCGATATTAGGAAAATAAATTCAATCTTAATTTATATTACTTTTGTTTTTAGTGCTATAATTTTTATTACAATTCAAAAAAATCATTTAAAAGAATTTTAAAACAGTTTTCCAAGATAAAAAAGATAAAGAAACCTCCGGAGCCTCCTTAAGCAAAACACCGCTAGTTGATAAATATAAATCACTAGCTTTATAAACCCGGCGTAGCACTGGTGTGCGATTAAAAAAGGTAATGCTCTAGACTAGGAATTTTTAATGGTAGCCAGTGGCTATCAGAGTGAATAAAAATGGTAGCCACATTAGAATTTTTAGTAGACAGTTTTAAATTTCAGTATATACAACAAAAAGAAAGTGTGATTTTCCACAAAACAAAATTTTATTAAATACATTTTTCATAGGAAAAGAATGACGGTAAAAGGATCATGCCAAATAGGTAAGTATTATGTGATTGGCCATTATTGAAAGGAAAATATTAGTGTACGTACAAGTACATACAGCTTAACTTAACTATTAGTTTTGGAGTATTCTTGCCAACGCCCATGATTGTTCATGAAAGTTTCTCACATCAGAATTGTTTAAATGAATAGTTGAGATCTTAATCAGCTGTAAATCAATTATCTGTAAATTGCCGAGATCGTAAAGCAAGGTTTAAAAATCAGATTTGCATTTAAGATTTTCGTTGCCCAGCTCCATTTTCGTCACACAAAACACCGGCCAATGATGAAGGAAAAATTTCATCGATGAGCATCAAGTCGTTCTTCCCGACAGAATCGAATCGGAGCGTTTTATTATTATTTTAGAAATGCAGCTATAGTATTAATTATTTGTTGAACAAAAAGGGAAAATTATGATCGCCACTTTTGGTGACTGGTTTTGATTTTTGGGTAGCCACTTTCGATGTAAAAGTCGCCAGTTGGCGACTGGCGACCGCTAATCTAGAGCTTTAAAAAAAAGGGATTGCTTTTTTTTATCAAAGCAAAGGCTACGATTCCTATTCTCCCCCCTTATATTTTTGTTTAAAAAAAATTAAGATTTTCCCCCTGCTTTTTGCCATTTCGTTCTGGATGCATAATGAATGTATTTCACAAATTTTCGATTTTTATAAATATACGCCAAGTGCTCCCCTAATTGTTTTGAGCAGTGTAATTCCATGACTTATTTCATATCTGGTAGTTGAAAGCAAAAATGTATATGTATTTTAAAAACTGTAATCGATCATAAATTTATTAACTTTTATAAAAGGAATGACAAGGATTAAAAATTAAAGTACTATTGTGAAAGGAATAGATTGGTAATTGATGTAGTATTTATTATACCAATAATTGACATTTTTAAAGAAACTGCTGTAGTAACGTAAGCTGTGTAGGAACTTAAAAAAATTAATAAATATTAAACATTATTTTATTAAGTACTCTCTAGCTTTATGGCGAAACAGGATACATCGTGCATAATATTTCTTATTTATCAAAATACATTTAGCAAACGATAAAGGAATGGCAATTGAGTTTTTGAAGACAAATAAATGAAATGAAATCAACTGTACCTTTAAAAGTTTAATACTGAATAAAAATGTTATGTTCGGCTCATTTTTGGACTCTCTTTGAATATTGCGGGGAAACGGTTTTAAGTGATAGTTTCTGAAACAAACCTCATTGCTCTCTATCGTAAATAAATTTAAAAGCTAAAAATAAAAGTTGCGTGTAAAAAAAAAAAAAAAAAGTTTTAAAACCCATGATGTAAAAGTTGGGAATCAAAAAGTATGTCATTTGGTTTTATTTAACTTTTATAAACACAATTTCATTTTGAAAAAAACACAATTTAATTTCACCTATTGTATTAGGCTGATCAAGAAAAGTTCCCACTAGTGATTATTTGATTGTGGTGGTCGTTATTTATGATAGAAAATCAGACCTTTTTTTGTTTTTGTTAATACAAAACATTCTTAATTGATTGCAAGACACAAAATTTGCATTCCGGAACGTCTTCATACAATACGAACTAAGATCTGAACTTGCCATTAGTTATGAGTAGCTCTAATGTGAAGCTATCCGATCCAACCTATGCAAAAACAGGTTTCAGGCTGATTCAAGATTTTTTTTCTCTCCAAGCATTTCAACGCATTCCTTTCTCTAGACCGGGGCCACTTTTGTTTGAATCACCCTCTATGCATACAATGTTAATGATGGCGCTCACTTTTTCACGCAATCGATAATACTTTGCATTCTGCCCTGAGACGCTCAATGAAGTAAAGGGCTACTTACTACTATTTTAATTTTTATCAACACATTTACGAAGACCTATGAGAAACAACTTTATAACAATATTAAATGCGTTTTAATTTTTTTCCGTGTAGCTTAATTCTCTCCACCTAAATTGTTGAGGACTACACTCTTAAAACAAACTAGTGAATTTAACTCAGTCTGAGTTAATTTTCAGTGTCGAAAATGCACTTATCCTATTGGAATGAATTTCACTCTTTCATTTAGTTACAACTCCGACAAGATCACTCCAAACGAGTGATTTTAACTCAGTCTGAGTTAATTTTCACTCATTTCCAGTGTCGGAAATGCACTACTCTCATATGAGTGGATTTCACTCTTTTGTTTTAAGAGTGTATGTTCTACGTTTTACATGTTAAACGTGCGGATAGATGTATGACTTATGACTTTCTTGGTGGGGGGCAAGATCGCCAAGCACAGCGACTATAAGTCTATTGTACTTGCCTTGCCTTGCGACTCGTCACGCCTTATAGGCGCATGAGGCCGCAATTGATGAAATCCAGTTCCTCCGGTTCAGTGCGGCCTCCCTGGCAACTGCCCAGCTTGGCCAACCAAGATGGTCTCTCTCCTTTAAGATGCTTCTTCTCCACGTCAGTCTTGGTCGTCCCCTCCTCCTTTTACCGTCTGGCGACCAAGTTAAAGCTATCCGTTCATTAGAATCGGGGCTCATTCTTAGTACATGGCCGACCCAACGCCATCTCTTTCTCTTTATGTCTATTGTCAAGGGTTTGTCAGCTGTTATAATATATAGATTATGGTTTGATATTTTTTTTGGCCAATAAATTTTTAGGATCTTTCTTAAACATTTAGTATGAAATGCGTTGAGTTTATTTTCCTGTTGTTTTGTAATTTTCCAAGTTTCACTGCTATAAAGTAGTATAGATTTAATAATTGCGTTATAGATTTTTAGTTTAAGAGAAATGTTTAAGTTTGACGACTTCCAAACCTTGAAAAGCATTCTAAAAGCATTTTGCGCTTTTTTAATCCTACATTTGAGATCTTCATCTGTTCCACCCAGTGTGTCAACAATGGAACCGAGGTATGTAAAACTATCTGTTTCTTCAATTTCTTTTGAGTTGATGATAACTTTTGTCCTATTTTTACTGTTAATTTTCATAACTTTGGTTTTATTTTCATTTATTGCTAAACCAACCTTTTTTGCATTCTCTTCGAGATGACTAGTTTTTTCCTGCATATCTTGGAATCTGGATGACATCAGAACAATATCATCTGCGAACTCTAGGTCCTCAAGAAATGTGTTAAAATCCCATCTTATTCCTCTATGTATGGATCCTACAGTTTTTCTCATTACCCAATCCAAAACAATGATAAGCAATAACCCCGATAACACGCAGCCTTGTCTCACCCCTGTTTTAATTTCAAAATTTTCAGTCATATTACCATTTACCAGTACCTGGGCACTACTTCTATTGTACATATCCTTTATGATGTTTATGATTTTTTTTGGAATTCCTTAGAACCCCAATATTATCCACAGACTTTCCCTGTTAATGCTATCGAAAGCCTTAGAAAAGTCTATAAAGTTTAAATAAATTGTCTCATTTCGTTCGACACACTGCTCAATTATGTTTCGAAGAATAAATATTTGGTTCACAGTGCTCTTTCCACTTCTGAATCCAGTCTGTTCTACCCTAAGGATGTCATCGATTTTCTTCTTAATTCTGTTAATGATGACTCTCGAGAAAATCTTTCCGGGTACTGAGAGGAGGCTGATTCCTCTCCAGTTGTTGCATTCCGTGAGGTTTCCTTTTTTTGGAATTTTTACAATTTGAGATTCCCTCCACGATAAAGGGACCTTTTCCTCCTTTCCAAATGAGGTTAAATAGCTTATGGAGTGCTGCCGCAGATACATCGATATCAGCTTTTATGAGCTCGGCAGTGATGAAATCATTTCCACCAGTCCTCCTGTTCTTTTGTAACTTTATTGCTAGTTTAATTTCCTCTATAGTAATGTCTTCCATATCAATATCAAGTTGAACTTGGTGTTCAAAGGGAGATTCAACTTCACTTTCACCTAAAGTGGTGGTAACGTTTAAAAGTTCTTCAAAGTGTTCCTTCCATCTACTTGCGATTTCTTTTTCTTGAGTGAGGAGTTTGCCATTTTTATCTTTAACAGCACAATCATTATTTGGTTTAACACCGCCCAGTTTCTTGATAATTTTATAAACTTCTCCGATATCACCGACATCATTAGCTCTCTGAGCTTCTTCTGCAAGTGCACGGAAAAAGTTTCTTTTGTCACTTCTGGCGGATCGTTTGACACTCTTGTGCACTTCTTCGTATTGCTTTCTTACCATCTGTTTTATTCTTTCCGATTTTGTGCTATTTATTTTGCCCTTTAAATTTTTTCTTTCTTCTACACGTTTGAGAGTTTCACCAGATATCCACTCTCTTTTTGTTTTCCTCTTATTTATGCCCAAGATCTCTTCTGCTGTATTATTGTATGTTTCCTTACATTTCTTCCAAGTCTCTTCAACCTGTCTAGAATCTTCTTCGTTTTCTTCATTAAGGTCAGTTAATGCTGCAAATTTGTTATGTAGCTCAATTGAAAACATTTGCTTTAAATCTGGCTCTTTCAATTTTTCTAAGTTGTACCTAATTCTTTTATTCATTTTGTGCCCTGGGATTTTGCATAATTTCAATTTTACAATCCCTACAAGCAGAAAGTGATTACAATTCAAATAAAATCACTTAAAAGAATTTTAAAACAGTTTTCCAAGTTAAAAATGAACAAAGATCCTGCTGATACCATTAAGAAACCTCCGGAGCCTCCTTAAGCAAAACACCGCTAGTTGATAAATATAAATCACTAGCTTTATAAACCCGGCGCAGCACTGGTGTGCGATTAAAAAAGGGGATTGCTTTTTTTTATCAAAGCAAAGGCTACGATTCCAATTCTCCCTACTTATATTTTAGTTTTAAAAAAATAAGATTTTCCCCCTGCTTTTTGCCATTTCTTTCTGGATGCATAATGAATGTATTTCACAAATTTTCGATTTTTATAAATATACGCCAAGTGCTCCCCTAATTGTTTTGCAGTGAGAAGTGCTCCCCTAATTGTGTAATTGAGCAGTGTAATTCCATGACTTATTTCATATCTGGTGGTTGAAAGCAAAAATGTATATGTATTTTAAAAACTGTAATCGACCATAAATTTATTATCTTTTATAAAAGGAATGACAAGGATTAAAAAATTAAAGTACTATTGTGAAAGGAATAGATTGGTAATTGATGTAGTACTTAATATACCAATAATTGACATTTTTAAAGAAACTGCTGTAGTAACGTAAACTGTGTAGGAACTTTAAAAAATTAATAAATATTAAACATTATTTTATTAAGTACTCTCTAGCTTTATGGCGAAACAGGATACATCGTGCATAATATTTCTTATTTATCAAAATACATTTAGAAAACGATAAAGGAATGGCAATTGAGTTTTTTAAGACAAATAAATGAAATGAAATCAACTGTACCTTTAAAAGTTTAATACTGAATAAAAATGTTATGTTCGGCGCATTTTTGGACTCTTTTTGAATATTGCGGGGAAACGGTTTTAAGTGATAGTTTCTGAAACAAACCTCATTGCTCTCTATCGTAAATAAATTTAAAAGCTAAAAATAAAAGTTGCGTGTAAAAAGAATAAAAATAAAAGTTTTAAAAACCCATGATGTAAAAGTTGGGAATCAAAAAGTATGTCATTTGGTTTTATTTAACTTTTATAAACACAATTTCATTTTGAAAAAACACAATTTAATTTCACCTATTGTATTAGGCTGATCAAGAAAAGTTCCCACTAGTGATTATTTGATTGTGGCGGTCGTTATTTATGATAGAAAATCAGACCTTTTTGTTTTTGTTAATACAAAACATTCTTAATTGATTGCAAGACACAAAATTTGCATTCTGGGACGTCTTCATACAATACGAACTAAGATCTGAACTTGCCATTAGTTATGAGTAGCTCTAATGTGAAGCTATCCGATCCAACCTATGCAAAAACAGGTTTCAGACTGATTCAAGATTTTTTTCTCTCCAAGCATTTCAGCGAATTCCTTTCTCTAGACCGGGGCCACTTTTAATTGAATCATCCTCTATGCATACAATGTTAATGATGGCGCTCACTTTTTCACGCAATCGATAATACTTTGCATTCTGCCCTGAGACGCTCAATGAAGTAAAGGGCTACTTACTACTATTTTAATTTTTATCAACACATTTACGAAGACCTATGAGAAACAACTTTATAACAATATTATATGCGTTTTAATTTTTTTCCGTGTAGCTTAATTCTCTCCACCTAAATTGTTGAGGACTACACTCTTAAAACAAACTAGTGAATTTAACTCAGTCTGAGTTAATTTTCAGTGTCGAAAATGCACTTATCCTATTGGAATGAATTTCACTCTTTTATTTAGTTACAACTCCGACAAGATCACTCCAAACGAGTGATTTTAACTCAGTCTGAGTTAATTTTCACTCATTTCCAGTGTCGGAAATGCACTACTCTCATATGAGTGGATTTCACTCTTTTGTTTTAAGAGTGTATGTTCTACGTTTTACATGTTAAACGTGCGGATAGATGTATGACTTATGACTTTCTTGGTGGGGGGCAAGATCGCCAAGCACAGCGACTATAAGTCTATTGTACTATGCCCCAGAAATGACACAAGCACAAGAGACACACAAAGAAAGAGACGACACAAACACATACAGTGGTGGAAATTGAATTATGAACTGACAGTTTTTTAACAGTATTTCTTTATTAAATGCATTTTTATCGATTTAGATTTTATATACTATACAGGCTTTGCATTATAAACTATACAAGTAAATAAAATTTTATATAAATTCGTAAACAATTTATCTTTTTGACATTTTAGTTTTAGCATAGGGAAATTGATTTATGAACTTTTGCATTCAATCTCAATTAATAATTGCTAAAACTATTTTTTGTCGCTAATGCTTCCTTGATTTTGTTTTTCATAGACAACACAAAGCTTTGGGTAAAGTTTTGGTCAAGCAATTTGCAGTTTTTAATGATTAAGTCCTTCTATTCCATACCTGATGCACACTTCATTAAAACCATA
The DNA here is from genome assembly GCA_023701765.1 of Hylyphantes graminicola. Lineage (NCBI taxonomy): Eukaryota > Metazoa > Arthropoda > Arachnida > Araneae > Linyphiidae > Hylyphantes > Hylyphantes graminicola. The sequence continues at coordinate 44,977,464 of CM043111.1, forward strand.
CTACATTTGAGTAAATTATTCAAACCAATTGATCTCAGACATTATTCTTGGGGTTTAAGTCATGGCTATTGGCAGGGTGATCTAAATGAACAACACTTAGTTCATTAAACAGTCTTTAATTTCGTTTGAAATGTGGATACTTGCACTATCATGCATAAAAATCTAATCAAAAGCATAGTTTTGCAACGCAAAAAGGAATTAAAGAATTTTCTAGAACTAGTTATGTTTGTCAGCAATTCAGAAAATAATCTTGTTTCTTCAATCATAAGATATCGGAGCCCAAACCATCAAACTTCCACAACTAACATTTCTGCTGAAGACAGATCTTGGTTATTTCCGAAGATCCTTTCAATAAAATTTTAAACCATCACGTCCATCCAAATTGAACTTTTTTTCATCAGCAAATGTCACTTTTTTCCCATTTCTCTCCCTCCACCCCCACCCAATCCATTTTCATGTAGTTACGACTATATTTTAATAGCCTGTTCTTATGGTGAAGAGTAAGCTTTGGACCAGCCGTCATTTTGGAACATTTCAAGTTCGACGACGATATCAATATTTGTCCTACTCTTCTGGGAGTTACAGGAAGTGATTGCTCATAACAAATTAGCCCTGTAATGCACAAATGCTGACACAAATGGTAACTTTTTGGGATACCAGTCCAATAATCCTGCTTTTGTCCCTCGTCCCATGAGGGTTGCAAATTTTTTAATGATGGTTTTTGCCGAAGTCAGAATGATTCTTCAAATATTTATGAATTATATTTATTGATCTTTTAATTATTATGCTAATTTCTCTTACAGATTTGTTACAATATTATATAAGGGTCATTTTTTACCTTTTTGGTTTCAGGCAGTCCCGCAAGCTTTCCTATTTTGTAAAATGGGAATAAAACAGATAAATTTCAACAAATTTGGCCTTAATCTTATTTATAAACACTGATAGTAAGCTCCCCTGAAGTTCTAATGAAGAACTAGTTAAAATAATTGGTACTTGGGTTCAAAATAAGTTTGAGTTCATAAATCAATTTCCATCATTTGACATGCTTAAAAACTATAATTATATATATTTTTATTTAATATCATTTTTTGAAAAAAATTATGTGTGAAATTCCTTTATTGTGCTCTGAATATCAAACACACAAAATTTGAATTGTTAACACTTAATACAAAGCGATATCTGGTGAAAAGAATGGTAGTTCATAAATCAATTTCCACCACTGTAGACAAATAACAACATTTATTGACAGTCACAAATATCCATGCCTGACCGGGATTCGAACCCGACCTCAGCAGCTCCAAAGGCCAGTACACTAACCATTCAGCCACCGAGGCGGCTCTATATTAGTTACTTACCTGCTTCCATAAGAATAAGCATAGCAGGGACCTTCCTGGCTTCCGTTGAGCAGCGGCGTGTTCTCCGAGCTGGTCGCACTGCTGCTCCCGCTGGTCACCTTCCGCGCACTCAGACCATTGAAAATCCCGACCATGACCACTGCCTCTTCAGCTGGATCCGTGGCTCCCGGTGGAGTGGTCAGTTGAACCGGATCCCCGCCACTGAAGGAAGAGAAATTTCCTTACGATCAGCTGTACTGTTCACTCTTAAAACGAACGAGCGATTTTAACTCAGCCTGATTGATTTTCACTCCTCCAGTCTGGAAAATGCACTTCTCCTTTTCGAGTGGATCCTATGTGTGTTAAACCTCCAACAGGATCACTCCAAACGAGTGATTTTAACTCAGTCTGAGATAATATTCACTCTTTTCCAGTGACGAAAATGCACTTCTCCAACTGGAGTGGAATTCACTATTTTGTTTTAAGAGTGTTGGGTATTGACAATAATGTGGTCTAAGCCTAAACGAAAAGACACTTGGAGACAATGAATTGCAATTCTTGACCACGGTTACATAAAGATTACAACACCGAACGTCGAAGAGTATGATTTAAAATAGTATGTTCTTTGAATAAGGTCTATTGTTGGACTGATTCGTCTTAGATGGATCAAAAGCCGGTGATAAGATCCAGCGTTTTGCTGATAAGGTGTACCTGAAAGTTTATGTCAATACAAGTCATGATTTATCAGGTTGGCGTCGGGATTTGCTTTTCTTATCTTTGAATGAGAGTGTTTAATCGAGTTGACTGACATTGTACCTATAACATATGGAAAATATTTAAATATATAACTTTCGTTGAAAATTACACCGCAGCGTTATTTTAGCTTTGGAATTATAGGTGTGATTTAAAGCTTATAATAGGTAACACGTGGTTTATCAAATGTTACCTTCTAGTATCTAAGTATACTTTTAAAAACTAAAAATAAAGTTTCGATAAAATAAATCGTTTAAATTTCGCATATTCGTTTATTATTTTTTTTAATTAAAATACTACTTTCATTATATGATGGCAGGGCACATAAAAAGTTTGCTTTAAATTGTGTTTAAAGAATTTGTAAATTAAAATTTACCTTCTAAATTCTAAATAATTAAATCAGGGGCTGAATGTTAATTAATTAGATATTTTAGCTTCAACTAATGATTTGATTTTATAATATTCAACCATATACATAAATTGCTAAATAATAGTTGCAGTTATATAGGGTAATATATTGTCGGGAATAAACAACCTTCTTAAAACATACTTTCTCTCCTTCCAGTTGTGAGGTTAAAATGCCCCGATACAAATTTATAATAATCCACTGTCAATTATGAGTTATGGCATTTTGAAAGTTTCCATATAACAGTTTTCCAGCTGGAGTGGAGTATTATGTCAAAGTCAAACAGCTACCTGAAGGCCGTCATTTTATAATTAAATAAGAGTTAGGGGAAAAATAACAATAATGTATAGAGAGGGTGTCATTTCAATTTAAATTTACAGAAAAAAAATTATGTGTAGGCCTAAATACTAAGTATCAAGTTAAAACAGATTCAGACCGGTTTTAACACAATGTTCTTCTGAACATATGAAACCTGTACCTCGCACCTTGTAATTATATACCTCACCATACCTATTAAATTCCCATCTGCTTTAAAGTAAGAAAATGGGTGAACAGAGTTTAAAATTTCGGAAGAGTTCTTAGTTTTTTGTTTCTGTAACTCCTTTTATAACTTTATCTAACTTTCATTTTTTTGGGGATAGGACACAAATAAGAAATAAATGAATGTTTAGTAAAATAAAACAAAATAAGATATAACTTGCAAAATGGAACCTTAAAATATAACACGCATCGTTCTTTTTCTTATCACAAAAGTCAACTTTAGATAGATACAAGGCGGTAAAATGAAAAGAAATCTGGTTTTGAAATACATGTTAAATATTGGGTTTTCAATAATTCTAGAATAAATATTATGGTTTAGAAATTTTGGTATCAAATTTCAATGTGCCCATAAGCAATTGCTCTCATCTGTTAAATAAACCATAAGTAGTAATACATCTATTTAAGAAAAATTAAATTACAAGCTGTGAACAAAAAAAATTTTTATTATCCATATTAAGAACTATTCTTTTCTTTTATTACAGTTTGAAAATTTAAACGTTTGTAAACGGAATCATGTACTATTGCCATTTTTTAAAACAATAAGTTTTAAAAGAACTAAAATAGCATACTCTCCTTTTTACTTAAAAACTGACTGAAATTCTTATCGGGAAACAACTCGGTTCGCAACAGTAAGTGTCATATACAACCGTTACTACATAAAATTGATATACATTAGAAAAAATTCCTCTAAGCACAGCATCGAGCTATAGTTTAAACTTCTTAAAGCAAAAATTAAAGATTTTCATTTATTTTATATCCACAAATAAAATTAATACTATTTATCGTCTGTTTGATTTATTTTTAGTACTGGGAATAACTAAATATTTATATACATGAAAATACTCTAAAATGCACTTAAAATAAGAAATGTAAATAAAAACTTATCAGGATTATACGATAAAAAAATGTCTTGTCATTTACCTAGTTAACAAATATTAAACAATCAAATAATCACATTCCTGTCTTCATTCTAAACTGATTTATGATCAAAATAAATTTTGCCTAAAATAATATTATTTTAAATGAATAAAGCTCCTCATGTCATTATTTAGTTGGCAACAGCTATTTAAAGGACTCAAAATTGAATTTCAATGCTAATCCAATGAGAAATTCGTCGACCGATAGTAGTTTTATGTCCGTCCTATCGTACAGACAGACGGACAAAAAGTATGAAAGTTGGGCCTCTGAGGTCAAACCTTTCTAACAAAAAAAGAGTTTTTAAGGTCGGATGGATATAACCGATTTTGGAAGGGGGTACGGACGGACAGACAGACAGACGGACATCGACCGCATGTCAATACCTAATTTTTCATCTTTCTTAATTAATTCTTTCTAATTGAAAAATGAAAAAAATAGGCTAAAAATATCTCTTAGCTTCTATTTCGTTGTAGTAATATGCAGAGATATTATAGTTGCGTAAATTAAGAATTCTCCAAAAAGAATGTAAAGTTGAATTCGGTCGTTTCATGAAACCCAATTAAATAATTTTATAAAAGAATGCAATTTAATAACTTTACGAAAATTGAACTAGTTTTAATTAAAACATAAAATAAATAATTTTTCTCAAAAATAGAATTGCATAATTAAAAAAAAACTAAATAAAATAATTTTTCTTCATACACTTTAAAAAAAATATTTGAGAACGTACTGCAATGTTTAAAGTAACCTTGAGCACTGGAAGATCAAATGCGACTGTCTACTTTGGGATATCCTTATGTTTCACCTTTTATCTACTTAAAGCAATGTTCAGTGCAAAAGAAACATGACGGTAGAACTTTTTACCAGCTTCCACCGTGTTTAAGGAGCAAAATTCTACTAAACATTAAAAAGTTTAACAGTGTTTAGAAACTCATACAAACGCAATAACAGTGAGACTTAATTAACCTATACACTGAACTTTCTTCACACATTGTTAAACTCGTGTCTCTTCCACATGTTAAGTTTTAATTAAATTTTCATATAAAATAAACAAGCGAAATTGCGTTTTGCACCTGAAGCTATCATATACATTTTTTTTGTTTAGGCAAGATCAATAAATAGGAATATATTTTTATTATTTATTTTTTCTAATTATCTTAAAACTCCATAGACAGTAACTCAATTATGTTTAAGGTATCCGATCACCTTTTTTTTTTAGCAAAAATCGACTAACTATCAAACATTTGTTTTATGCATTTTTATGTAAAATAAACGTTTAGCTTTCTAAATCTCTTTCATGTTAATTTCCAGTTTTCAATAGAACCAAAGTTATAGCACTTTAATGCTTTTTTGGCTTGTTCTTGCAATTTTTTAAAAACGCATTACGCAAAACATAAAACCTAAATTTCCTTATTACCAATTGCTTCCAAATTTTTACAGAAGCTTCGTAAAAGTATGAATCAGGTTTTGAGCTAGAATCGAGTAAAACCATTAAGAATTGGATATTTTAAAGCTATTTATATGCATAATCTCTTGTTTCTATGTGTTTTCGATATATTGTTACAAAGTTTTGCCTATAAAAAAATTGGGCCCTGATATTTTAATGATTTTAGTTCATGACCTATATTAATGTTTGTTAAGCATATTTAAATTGAAAAGACGGAAAAAATAAAAAAAAATTGTAAAGATATGTTTTGGTTAAGCGTGATTTTTTAAGCATATTATACTATAATTTTTCACAAATACTGAAAAAAAATTGCGAAAAAAATTTGGCGAATACCCAAAATTCTAAAATTTTTATTATTACTTTAATCTTTTCCAAATTTGGTATAGTGATTTCAAATATAATGAATAATACTATTTAGGCATTTTTTAAAATTTTAATACTATTTATTTATTTTAAACGGTGTTTTTCTACTAAAAAAAAGAGGTTTACGCTAACAAGTCTACCACATTGAATTTTCATCCTATAAACATTAATTATGTGTTAAATTCTTCGTTTTGAGCTGATGCATGCAATGACCCTCTAGAGTTACATACAAATTACAAGAAAATAAGTTATTAAGACAAATGTTTTAAATTAACCACACAAAAAAGATTTTTTTCGATTAACTTACGTTTGGACATTTTTTAAAAAAAACTTGTATATTTACACCAGATGTTAGAGGTTCATGTCACATATATATATTGAAATAGCATCTGTAAAAAATTTCAGGTAAATTAATGTAAAACTTTTTGTGCTAGAAGTGTTGGCGTAAACCCCTTTTTTAGGTGAAATACACCGTTTAAAATAAATCAATTATATTTAAGTAAAAAAAAATGCCTAAAAAGCATTGCTCATTATATTTGAAATCACTATGAAAAATTTGGAAAAGCTTAAAGTAATAGTAAAAATTTTAGAATTTTGGGTATTCGCCTACCTAAGTATGAAGTAAAGCACACTTTGGACCAAGTAACGATTAAACAGATGTTTAGTTTAAGAATCTAGAAGAAACAAACAAATACAAAAACCCACAAAACAATATTCTTATTGTTATAGATGATGATCTAGATTAAAAAAACAGAATAAATATTATTAAAACCAAATAATATTTTTCAAACAATATTAGCTTAAATCAAGAGCAAAAAGTTGTAGTCTTTCGTTTAAAAGAAACCTAGCTCATTACAAACAGATATATGATAAAAAATGAACAAACACGAAACATTGGAAACCAAGTAATACTAATGTTGCTTAATTTTTTTTGTTGTAGTCTTTCGTTTAAAAGAAACCTAGCTCATTACAAACAGATATATGATAAAAAATGAACAAACACGAAACATTGAAACCCAAGTAATACTAATGTTGCTTAAATAATAGTTTTTTTTTTTCAGCTGTCAATGACAAAATGTAGTATTCAAGCGTACGAAAATGTATTTTTGTGAAATATTCGCGTTCTATTTAATGATAAATTCTACATATTTTCGAAAAGTTTATTAAAGTTCAGCATTTAAGTTTAGCTTTATGACTAGAAAATTGTAATTTATTCAAAAAAAACTATTTTTAATTGGGAAAAACAACATTAAGTTCTAATATTCCCAATCTTTCTGCGAGTAAAAAAAGCATTATTTAATGACTCTTTCTAAAGATAATAGATAGTATGTTCCTTTATCTTACATTCAAACATGTTTTCTCAAGCTAATTGCATTTTGAGTTTCATTATCTTAGAACTTTTTATTAAATTCGATTAGTAATTTATTATAAGAAGAAAAAATACATGTCATCTCAAATATTTCAAATTAATTTAGTAAAAAGGGATTTAATTTAATTAATTTAAGATAATTTAACAAAAAAAAAACAATCCTAGTAAAAGATTAAAAATAAATTTAAGTATGTCGCTGTTTTAACAAGTTTTAAGAATAAAAATAATATATTCCATATTTTTATTTATATATCCGTCTTTAGAAGTATTCCTATTGTACTAGGTAGGATTGTCAGATACCATTTTTGAATATTTATTGAAAGTTTAAATAAACTATTTAAAAAGTAATTTGTATTCGCTGTTTAAAAAAATCCAAACGTAATAATTTGTTTCTAGAAAAAAAATACTAAAAATTAATTATCTAGAAAGCCTGAACTCCGTTGGGACAATTTCATTGATAAAGGTTTGAATGGATACTATTATATAAGGACAAAGACTTCTTGAGGATTCAATCTAAACTTGATTGCACAGATTCAAGTGCTACTTATGAAGTACTTAAAGTTAAAAAAAATCCTATAATCTTCAGCTATAAAATAAGATTTTGTTTTTTAACCTCTAAAGTATACACACAAGATACGAAAACAATTCTGCCAAAAAAAATTACGTTACTTTGAATTGCAGCTTTATCTTTTGAGTACCTAGGCATATCTCTTTAAGAAGATAATGGCGTTTCATATTTTAAAGAAATTTTCTGCTTTAAACGGAGCTTTGGTTTTTAGTGATATTATTTTGCATCGAAAGTATTAAGCTTATGTTACAGATTATAATGGTTTTTAATCTTTTGAGTAGTCAGAAATTTGTATCAATATTTTATGCTCTTTAAAAACTATTTAAAAAAAATAACGACAAGAACATTATCAACTTGAAAGAAAGTATAAAATTTTAATCAATACGTAAACTTTCTTACTGATTTTTTTTATATATTAAATCGCAGTTTTGCATTTGTATCTTAATACAGTCCCTTAAAATTTTTTGTTCCGATTTGTCTATTCGACAGAATCGTTTCAAGCACATAAAAGAGAGTAAAAAAAAATAAAAATAAACGTGCGTAGAAATCATCATATTCAGGAAGAAGATTTTTAGACGCCATTTTACCAATGGCTGACATCGATTTTGTTTTCTTATGCATTTTTGCTTCTGTGACAGTTATACTCATTATTAAGGTACCTTATTATATTTTTTTGAGGACAAGAAATCGACTAAGATGGTTTTCAAAGTTATCTGACTAATATTTATCAAAGAAAATAAGCTTTTTGAGATTTAAAACAGACAAAATAGTTTCTTCACACAATATTAGAAAGTTTCTTCAAGGAAATAGTATGAAGGAAGCATTAATTGAGTGCAATGTATTTGGTGTAAAAACAGCCAAATCAGTTAAGAATGAATTCCACTATGTCTAATATGCATTTATGTATTCAGACTTACAGATTCTTGAAAATGCTATAATGAAGATGCGCGTTTTAGAAATTTAACAAGGGAAAAACGAGGTTACACTTCAAAATTCTCATTTCTCAATTCACCCTTTGCAGACTGAACTGATAACCATTTTTCTGTAACACTATATTTATGTGGCTCTAGCTTCCAATTTTTACGTTCGGATTGCGATGAAACTGTAGATGTTAAATCTTGCTGAAATATGTTTTCCCCTCTATAATCCAAGCCAAATAGGTACTTAAGGTATCTTATGCATGCCACATAATCATATGAAATGCATATCAACGGTTTTCCCATCTTGAAAATCTGCCTATCCATCTGGGTCTTAAGAGGTGGGCACTCCATTACAGGGATCTGCTGACCTTTTTTGCTCACATCGCGCTAGCTAAGGACACCATGGTTTTACATTACCATTAGTAATTTGAAGGGTAATTGTATAGAAAAAATATCCCAGAGAGGTATTACTTGCAACCTCAAAGTACACAACAACAGTTTAAAGTACAATACTACATAAAAAAGGACTTTTATTGCAGTCACTCATTTTATTAAGATTAATAGACTTAAAAGTAGGTTAATTGAATATAGATTAGAAATTCGATAATATAAAAAGAAAAAATGAGAAAACGAAAAACAATTTCTAAAACGAAAACAGCATTTATGAAAACAGCATTTACCACCTGATTCTACTTTAAAGGATTTTTTAATGAATAGTGTATTAGAATAAATCACATTGATCGCATTGTTCAAAGAAAAATGATATTCCATCGTGGCATATATAATAGGTTATAGGTAATATATCAACCGTCGTCCTATTATGTGAAGTATTAGCTCATAAACTAGGTTGTTTTTACGGTTTTAATAAATTTATTACTAAAGGGTAGTCCTGTTTACATTATAAATCGAAAACTTAAAATGAATCTACTTATCGTAGTTTTTTTTTAAATAGAATTTCATTGCATTTGTGCATGTAAACTTGGAGGATGTTTTCCTTTCAAAATACTTTAAAACCATATACATAACTTTTTCTTTAAAATGAACTTATTTCATGTTGTTTTCTTGTTAAATAGAATATTTTTTTTTCATTATCAAATTTTCTCGCTATTTTTTGCAAAGTTCATACTGCTATTTGAACTTTTTATTTGCCCTTTTATCGTTTTTATCTATGAACGAAGCAACAAATGAGGGGAACGTTCATAGACGCAAAAGGCAATTAATATTGTTTATTTATCTCACTTTTTATATAAAAATAAACTTTTGTAATGAATGTTTAATGAATTTTATTTTACTAAAAAATAAGAATTTTTAAAATCGATGTTATGGTATGGTATTGTACATATATATTCCAGCTTGTGTGCTTGTTCAGAGAACCGCTTATAAGCTTTCGTCAAGTGGGACAGACACAGAAAGAATTTTTACAGTCACAAAGAAATGAATAACACATAGACAAATAACCACATTTATTGACGGTCACAAACATCCATGTCTGACCGGGATTTTAAAAAAAAATCGATGTTTAGATGTTTAAATGTCGTTACATTAAAAATACATTTAATGAATAAAATAAGAAAGAAATGTATTTTATGGATATTGTATTTATTTAAAGGGTATGTATACGATAAAAACCATTACTTACTAAATGTTATCGAACTATTTGCTTCACATAGCAATATACATTCAATATAATATTTTTTCTAATTATTAATCATTAAACGTGATTTTCAACGCGTCTATACAAATGTATTTTGTATATCCATCTATTTTATCTGAATGTAAGGTTTTGTAATTTTATGTTCATTTTGCATTAGGTCGAGTGCTTTTATTTCATAATCTACTACGCTTCGTAGGAGGGCGCCTTAGTATTATAAACCTATTTGATATTATTTATGTTTGGAATTAAATAACATAAAATAGCAGTTTAAAGTGATTTTGCTATGTACTATATATTTGCTTATGCTTTTTGTTTTGCGTGAAGCAAGGAAAAGCAGTAACAGACCTTGATTACTTTTTTTAAATGCATATTTCAAAAAACGAATTCTGATTTTTATAATTTAATGTGCTTAGTAAATTTTATTTGGAATTTTAAACGAAGTTAAAACTTTTTATTAAAGAAATGTATTGTCTTAAATCTTTAATTTTATATTGTCAATACTAATTTTTTTTATTTATACATTTAAATACAAAACAAATAAATATGTTGTTCAAGATTGCCAAGTAGTCAATCCTAGTCTTCGCCAAAGATGCCAAATATGGCAAACTATAGACAGACTACAGGGCAACCCTACTGATGGACAACAGCAAATGATAGCCCAAGAGACACACTGTCGATGCATGTATAATTGAACTGGTGTGATCGACAAGTCAACTAGCCAATCACATGCCACCCCCCACAAGAAGGACTCCCAGACAACGACCCCTGACCTCCAAGTAGCGAATAGCAAAGCGGGGGCGGACTCGATAAACCCGGCGTGCGAACAGAGGAAGGAGAACGGAAGTCTCTTCTCTTACCAACTCTCACAAAAACAACACGGAGTTTCTTTTGGGAAAAATCCCTCTCCGTCCTTTTCCGACGATGATCCAAAGGGAACAATTTCCGGCCGTCGCCTCCCAGTAGCACCTGAAGGCGCAATTCCGTGTCACCCATCACACCTACGCACCACTCGTGCCGTCTTTGCTAAAGGCGGTCTTCCTTCCTCAATGAATCCTGAGACGAGGGCCCTGATGAACCTACGAGTCTCCGACTAAACCGCTTTCGCCCGAGCATGCGAAAGAGCCAGGTAAAATCACTCCCTACCAAGCAACCCCCCTTGAACTTAACATAACACCTGTGGGCCTCCTGTAGGGGAATTTAAATACTTATTTTTAATTGTATCGCCTTTATATCATGATATGTTTAATTGTTTTAATAAATCGATAACGACCCCTTACTCTGGATTCTTTAATTAAGACAAGAACCTACTACCACTAGACGACTTTCATGGCAAAGATAGTATACAAATATTTGAAATATTTATTTGATGGAATAAATGTCTCAATTTACCCATATTGCTAACAAACTTGAAAGCGGCAGTTAAAAAAAAAGACTATTCTCTTAAAGTATTGGAAATACGACAGTAACGTACCTAAATTTAAGATTAAGCTAATTTGTGACTACAGAAAGTTTCAATTCTATACGTTGTTAAAAACAAACAAAAATAAGAAATATTTAGGTTTTTTTACAATAGATACTTTTTTTACAACATCTTCATATGATTTCCTACTAAAATATAACTTTGAAATTGTTTGTGCTAAAAATAGGTGTAATTTTTTTAATGTAAAAAATAAGTGTGTAGTGATGCATTAATTGATCGTAACAATAATGCATCGCTCCTTTTTTTAACATTCCATTCCCACAGTATCGAAGCAATTTACAATGGGATTTGAGAATCGCGGATAAGTTTCAGTGTGTAGGGCCATAAAAAGACCAATAAATTCATTAACTTTGCAGTCAGAGTGACAGCGAGAGAACACTTGGCGACAAACTCACTAGGTGGTCTAATTTGAAGTTCTACGAAAAATTTCTGGAGAGAGCTGGCTTTCCCACTGATTCTATTGGACAGAGGCAATAAAACAGAGGGAGATTTGAACCAATAGTACGAATGGACGACGCCCACAACGAAAAGGCGGACCATGACGTGGAAGAAAACCGGACTTATATATTTATATCTTGCCAAGAAAAGGAACGAAGAAGAATAAAAAAAAAAATTAAAGTTTCAAATAGAAAAAATCTCTTTCAAGCGGCGTACATCTGCTCCGCCAGCTTATCATCTCCATAGCGGGACATGGAATTCTCAACCTCCCGAGATTCTCCGACGGCCTGGCCGCTCACAGCCCTCTGATCCCAGCCACCCGTCGCTCTCAGACGTCAGCTCCCAGCGCTGAGATGCCAACCTCCCGAGACTCTCCGATGGCCTGGCAGCTTCCAGCACTCTGACCCCAGCCTCCCGAGACTCTCCGATGGCCTGGCAGCTTCTAGCACTCTGACCCCAGCCTCCCGTAACTCTCCGATGGCCTGGCAGCTTCCAGCACTCTGATTCCCTCCAGCATTTTGATTATCCATGCCTCCCAGAAGAAGGCAACCCAACCCCCCAAATTTGGAACAAATAAACGCACATCAACCAGAAATGGCGCGTAACAACAACTATATCTCACTCTTAAATTATTTCGAAGGGGAATCTGCAGAAGAATGCACTTTCTTTTTCGAACAATTATGAGCAAGTAAAAACTAAATTCCTTAATTACTTTAATCAAGGAACTGATTTAACCACAAAACAGTTAAAATTCAATAATATAATATGAAAACAATAAAATGCTCTAAATAAGGAATCCCAAATTTTGTCTAAGAAAGCAAATTTATTAACCCAATTAAATGTGATAAAAATTAAAATTAAACAAGCAAAGATAACTATATCTGGATTTAAGGAATGGATTGAGGTTCGATGATGTAAATATATAAATAAAAATACCCTAAATTAAAAAATTGTGGCATGTTAGATCACGCTTTCAATTGGGAGTGAATAACTATTTTAAATGAGATTCACGGATTGATGCTCGGACTTCTATGCTAGTCGATGTATCGAGACAGGAACAATGGTATGGGAGTGCTGAAGGTTGACATCGGAGAATGGCGGTAGGCTGGGATCAGAGTACTTCGGGCTGACGTTGGCGAGTTGCGGGTGGCTGGGATCAGAGGGCTGTGAGCGGCCAGGCCGTCGGAGAATTTCAGGAGGCTGGGGTCAGAGTGCTGGAAGCTGCCAGGCCATCGGAGAGTTACGGGAGGCTGAGGTCAGAGTGCTAGAAGCTGCCAGGCCATCGGAGAGTCTCGGGAGGTTGGCATCTCAGCGCTGGGAGCTGACGTCTGAGAGCGACGGGTGGCTGGGATCAGAGGGCTGTGAGCGGCCAGGCCGTCGGAGAATCTCGGGAGGTTGAGAATTCCATGTCCCGCTATGGAGATGATAAGCTGGCGGAGCAGATGTACGCCGCTTAAAAGAGATTTTTTCTATTTGAAACTTTAATTTTTTTTTATTCTTCTGTGACGATTGGGTCTGGCAACACGAAGTGTGACCGGATTCGATCGCCAGAGGGCCTTTAGTATATAAACCCCAGTTGTGCTGAGCGCGGGCGCTTAGAAACAGTGACCATGCCATGCTGTTGAAATAAACATAACTTATTAACTGAATTAGTCTCGTCTCCTATTAGTCAACATGAATTACTTCAACCATAGATACTAGCAACTAAATAATGGTGACTTTGCGGACGTACGTGTCTTCTGGTTTATGATCAAGATTGGGGAAACGCCCCTTCGTTCTACTATACTGGAAGCACGATGAAAAATACCATGAAGCCAGCAATGTGTTGTGATATTTGGTGTTGACATGGTGGTTCGAGCTAATTCAAGAATGTTCCGGCAGCACGTCACTGAATAACATAACTGTTTCCTATTGTTGTTTAAAATTAATGGGGAATAGTGTTTACTATAAAAACTTAGTTTATTGCTGGGATTATTTTGGAATAACGTTTAATGCTAATATTTTTGATAATAATTTTTCATATTTTTAATTCTTTTAATAACAAAATTTTAATACTAATAATTGATTAATGGTCTGGATTTATATTGGAATAGCGTATAACCTTTGGGAGTGTTAAACGTTTTTAAAGTTATAGAAGTAGTTTAACCATTTTTTTTCCTGCATTCGTTTTGAACCTTGCACATGGCCGAGGTCAGCGCAGTCCAGATTCCGGTTTACAATCGGTCAGATCCAGCTTTATGGTTCGTGATGTGCGAAAGTACATTTCAGCTGGCTGTCCCAAAACCGATCACGGAATCAAAGACTAAATATAACTATATTGTTTCCCATTTGCCAACGGAAATTGCAACACTAGTTCGGGACGTGTTGATGAAACCTGATGAACAAGACCCATACGGTTTCTTAAAAACTGAGTTAATTAACAGGTCGAGTGAATCGGATCAACAGGAGATTAGGCAACTGCTCTCTGTTGAAGAACTAGGCTCTCGAAAGCCCTCAGAGTTGGTGCGGGACATGAAGCGTCGTGCTGAAACCCTTAAGGTTCCTGAAAAAGTAATGCTGGAATTATTTTTGCAGCGTATGCCCACATCGGTTCAGACCATTTTAGCTGCCGTGTCTGATCTGAACGTGGACAAGGCTGCGGAAATTGCGGATAGGATTTTAGAAGTTACCCCAACACCTACCGGGATATTTTCTGTCGGCGGAACCAATAATTCGTTCGAAGAAAGACTTCTGGACGAAATTAATAAATTGAATAAACGTGTTGATCAACTGGCAGTTGGCAGAAGTCGATCTCCGTTTCGAAATAACGGGTTTCGGAACCGCCGACGGAGTGTGTCCAATAACCGGGATTTTTGTTGGTACCATCGCCGATTTGGTAGTAAATGCAGAGAAGATAAATGTGTTTCACCATGTTCATATAAGGGAAACGCCCACGGCAGAGAGTAGAGGCGGCATATTCTTTGCCCAGTGGCATTTCGCTTCGCCTGTTCGTGCGGGACCGGAAAACTAACGTTTCATTTTTGGTCGATACAGGTTCGGACGTTTCGGTTATTCCTGCAAATAATTACCAAAAACGGAATAAACCCGTTCAAACGTTAAGTGCGGCTAATTCTACCGTGATAAATGTCTATGGACAGCAAACACTTTCGCTGGATTTTAAATTGCACAGAAACTTTTTGTGGACCTTTCTAATTGCAAACGTTTCTACACCAATCATTGGAGCGGATTTCCTCCACAATTTCGAATTGGTACCGGATCTTCGGAGCAAATGTCTCGTCGATCTTAAAACAAAATTTCAAGTTGAAGGTCAAATAAAAAGCGCAGGTATACATTCAGTAAAAACGGTGTGTAATAATTTAAATTCGAGTTATTATAAATTACTGTCAAATTTTCCTTCGATCACAAAACTACCAGACCCGAACCAACCAGTTAAGCACAATACAGTGCATTTCATAAACACAAAAGGTCCTCCGGTTGTGGCAAAGCCTAGGAGATTAGCTCCCGATAGGTTAAAAATAGCCAGAGCAGAATTTCAGAATATGATGGCATTGGGGCACATGAGACCATCCAAAAGTAATTATGCATCCCCACTGCACATGGTCCCCAAAAAGGGAACTTTGGAATGGAGACCAGTGGGAGACTTTCGGTCTTTAAACGCACAAACGGTTAAAGAAAAGTACCCAATCCCATGCATATCTGATTTTACTGCTGAGCTACATGGTGCAAAAATATTTAGTCATGTAGATCTAGTAAAGGCGTACCACCAAATCCCTATTAACGAGGATGACATTCACAAAACTGCGATTTGCACACCCTTTGGGCTTTTCGAAAGCACCCGTATGCAATTCGGGTTGTGCAACGCGGCATCAACGTTCCAGCGTTTTATAGATGAAGTCACTCGTGGGTTATCTGGGGTATACGCCTTTGTTGATGACATTTTAATTGCATCTAAGAATTCGGATCAGCACCTGCAGCATTTAACAGCTTTGTTCCAATGACTAGAGGATTACGGACTTTGCATCGGGGTCGACAAATGTAGTTTTGGCAAAACTGAAATTGAGTTTTTGGGTTTTAAACTATCTGGGGAGGGAATAGAACCACTTTCCGACAGGGTTAAGTGTATCATTGATTACCCTCAACCCCAGACGGTAACCCAATTGAGAAAATTCTTAGGTTTATTCAATTTCTACCGTCGTTTCGTACCCAGAGCGGCCCATATTCTTGCTCCTTTGGTTAAGTTTTTAGAAGGGCGGAAAGCTGCCAAACGAAAAACTACTGAGCTACTACAATGGGACGAAAAGTCTGAAAAAGCCTTCCAGGAGGCCAAACAATCTATCGCACATGCAACTCTCTTAAGACATCCGATACCGGGGGCAAAATTGAGCGTTTGGGTAGATGCTTCCGACTTTGCTGTAGGAGGCACATTAATGCAAAATTCGGAAGGTAAAAGGGAGCCTCTCGCTTTCTTTTCAATGAAGTTAAATAAAACACAATTGAAATGGTCGACTTATGACAGAGAACTGTTTGCCATATATTCGTCGATCAGGAAATTTAAACATATGTTGGAAGGACGAGAGTTCCAAATATTTACAGACCAAAAACCCTTAATATACGCATTTAAACAAAACCCCGATAAATGTTCCCCAAGGCAATTACGCCACTTGGACTATATATCGCAATATTCGACCGATATTAGGCATGTGCGAGGTTCGGAAAACGTGGTCGCCGATGCGCTTTCTAGGATAGAAGTAAGCTCTATTACCAAATCTGAATTTCTAAAATTAGATGAGTTAGCGGCTTGTCAAAAGGATGACCCAGAATTGCAAAAATTGTTGCAAGGAAACAGTTCTACATCACTTAAATTGGAGTGTAGACCTTGTCAGTTATCGTGCTCCGATGTGTGGTGTGATACCTCAACTGGTGTATCTCGGCCGTTTGTACCAGCAGCTTATCGTAGATTGGTGTACGAGCATCTGCATAATATTTCGCATCCTGGAATCGCAGCAACGACTAAGCTGATATGTTCAAGATACGTGTGGCCGGATATGAAACGTCAAATAGCAGAATGGACAAGGTGCTGCGAGCCGTGCCAAAGATCTAAGATACAAAGGCACACACGAGCACCGTTGGGTACATTCTCCTTGCCAGATGCGAGATTTTCACACGTTCATCTTGACATTGTGGGTCCACTACCACCTTGTGACGGATACAGATACCTATTAACTATGGTGGATAGGTTTACCCGATGGCCAGAAGCCTTTCCGATAGGGGACATGAAAGCTACTACAATTTGCCAAGCAGTCTTCAGCAACTGGATCTCACGGTTTGGCTGTCCTGCGGTGATTACGACCGACCAGGGATCACAGATGCGATCATCACTGTACAGGGAGTTCTCCAACATGCTCGGGACCAACAGAATACAGACGACTGCCTACCATCCAATTGCCAATGGACTGGTGGAACGATTCCATCGACATCTGAAATCCTCCATCAAGGCACACGAAAGTTCCAGATGGACAGATATCCTTCCAATTGTCCTACTGGGAATACGCACAGCGGTCAAGGGAGATATCGGTGCTTCTTGTGCAGAAATGGTGTACGGTATGACTCTGAAATTGCCCTGTGATATGATCGATAATTCCAAGACTCAGTTTGGCAATGAAGAATTTGTGAACCAACTGCGGACAGCTATGCGAAATCTCAACCCAGTGGCAACATCTGCTCATGGTTCAGTGAGGACATACGTGAATCCGTCTCTTAAAACTTGCACTCATGTGTTCCTAAGGGTGGATTGTGTCAGACCACCTTTGCGACAGCCTTACACGGGACCACATAAAATTGTGAAACGTTCGAACAAGACAGTGTGCATAGAACTTAACGGTAAAAAGTCTACAGTGTCAATCGACAGAGTAAAACCTGCATACTTGATGTCGGACGATGCAGTAGTGCAACTGACTGATAAAAACATTCCCTCAAATAAGGACACTCTGCAAGGAAATTCAGGTCAAGATAGAGTTATTGTGACCAGATCAGGCAGACGAGTGCATTTTCCAAAACATCTATCGACCATAATTAGTTAGTGAAATATTTTTGTTAAAATGATATATAATTTCTTAAATTGCATTATTATTAGTTAAAGTTATTGTGTTAATTGATTGATATAAATGCAACTAACTATAGATACTAGCAACCAAACTTCTTCGTTCCTTTTCTTGGCAAGATATAAATATATAAGTCCGGTTTTCTTCCACGTCATGGTCCACCTTTTCGTGTGGGCGTCGTCCATTCGTACTATTGGTTCAAATCTCCCTCTGTTTTATTGCCTCTGTCCAATAGAATCAGTGGGAAAGCCAGCTCTCTCCAGAAATTTTTCGTAGAACTTCAAATTAGACCACCTAGTGAGTTTGTCGCCAAGTGTTCTCTCGCTGTCACTGTGACTGCAAAGTTAATGAATTTATTGGTCTTTTTATGGCCCTACACACTGAAACTTCTTATCCGCGAGTCTCAAATCCCATTGTAAATTGCTTCGATACTGTAGGAAGGGAATGTTAAAAAAAAGAGCGATGCATTATTGTTACGATCAATTAATGCATCACGACAAAGTGTATATAATGTGAAATTTTGTTGTCATTTACACGGTTGATAAAGTATTTTTTCAAGAAATTTTTACGCATGCCTACGCAAATTTTAGCTAATAATATCAGTTCGAGATACCATGACTTTAAATAAAATATGTAATTTTACAAAAAAATGTCATAAAAAAGAAATAAAAATAACTTACCTGAATTCTTTCTTCATATTGCTGCTTAAAGAATTAGTATTTACCGCATTTTTAATGTATGTGAAAGGCGGACTTCTTAAAATAGAAAGCATGAACATGCATTTCTCTGAGTCAATGAAACAACTGTATTTGTTTTCTATAATCTAAAAAAACAATCACTGTATTCTTTTTGGATAGCCCAATCAATACATTTATCACACAAGTTTATCTGAAGTGTTTGAGGATAAAATGAATATTTTATATAAGTTTATCAATGACAATGACAAATGACAGTGATTGCGCCCTCTAGAAGGGAGAGTGTAGGCTTTATAGCCCATTACCCAGCTCGTCAGAAGAGATAGTCACAAGAGACACACAAAGAAGGGCGACACAAACCCATAGACAAATAACAAATTTTATTGACAAGCACAAGCATCCATGCCTTTACCGGGATTCGAACCAAAGCCCAGCAGCTCCAATAAGTTTATCAATACAAGTATTTATTAATATCTAAACATTTAATTCTGAATATTTGTTCAATTTTAAACTGTTTATCACAATATTATTTTTCTGATTTTTTGTTAAATATTATTAAAAGATTAAAATGAAAAAAAAAAAAAAAAAAACTGAAGTTTTGATTTTTTTTAACATTGTTTAGTCTACGTTCATTTAAAAAAATTGATTGTGTGAATTTCAATAGGTATTGAAGCGTTATCCAACATTATTAAGATATCCTGTTATTCAACATGAAATATATATCATAATATTCAACATGATAAAGATGTGCACCAGTATGTACCCCCTAACAAAATCGGTTCTAACCGTCGTTTTTTAAGGTTCTTTCTTAGAAAGGGCAACATCAGCGAACTACCTTTCACGTTTTTTGCACGGCTGGCCATCTGGACGGACGTAAATCCGGATGGACATTTGTCGACAAATCACTCATTGAATTAGCTTGAAATTTAATTCTTAGTCATATAAATCACCGTGGCCGCATCATATGCATGAGAATTGTTGTTTAGTGAAAATCTATATTTTAATGAAAATGGGCATGTTTTAGGTCTTGTGTTGCAACATTTATGTATTTGAAAATAAGTATTGATTGGTGCCCGAAGGGCCTAGTGGGTTGGATCGTAGCACAATACGCTAACACTCTGCGCGCTATAACGGGTGTCGGTTTGATAACCGTATTAGCTCTGTGTGCACATTATTTCTCTGTGTCAACGAGAAAATTCTGTTTGTGTCTGTTTTACTTGACGTAGGTTTATAAGCGTCTCTCTGATCTATCCATAGAGATCTTAATTAAAGTATTAGAGTGGAAGATCACGTTACCTCCACTGCTAACGGCTGGACGAGCATGGAGGCCGCCATATTGTCAAAATTGGAAGGCTATGGGGCCAGTGTTGCCAGCACTTTAAGAAGAAAAAAATTTGCGAAAAACTAAAATTTAATTATAAAATTATCAAAAAATATCATAAAAATAATAGCTGCATTTTGGAATATTTTTAGTTGCTCATAAATAACTTAAAACAACTTGCATTTATATGTATGTATGTATGTATGTATGTATGTATGTATGTATGTATGTATGTATGTATGTATGTATGTATGTATGTATGTATGTTGTATGTATGTATGTATGTATGTATGTATGTATGTATGTATGTATGTATGTATGTATGTATGTATGTATGTATGTATGTATGTATGTATGTATGTATGTATGTATGTATGTATGTATGTATGTATGTATGTATGTATGTATGTATGTATGTATGTATGTATGTATGTATGTATGTATGTATGTATATGTATGTATGTATGTATGTATGTATGTATGTATGTATGTATGTATGTATGTATGTATGTATGTATGTATGTATGTATGTATGTATGTATGTATGTATGTATGTATGTATGTATGTATGTATGTATGTATGTATGTATGTATGTATGTATGTATGTATGTATGTATGTATGTATGTATGTATGTATGTATGTATGTATGTATGTATGTATGTATGTATGTATGTATGTATGTATGTATGTATGTATGTATGTATGTATGTATGTATGTATGTATGTATGTATGTATGTATGTATGTATGTATGTATGTATGTATGTATGTATGTATGTATGTATGTATGTATGTATGTATGTATGTATGTATGTATGTATGTATGTATGTATGTATGTATGTATGTATGTATGTATGTATGTATGTATGTATGTATGTATGTATGTATGTATGTATGTATGTATGTATGTATGTATGTATGTATGTATGTATGTATGTATGTATGTATGTATGTATGTATGTATGTATGTATGTATGTATGTATGTATGTATGTATGTATGTATGTATGTATGTATGTATGTATGTATGTATGTATGTATGTATGTATGTATGTATGTATGTATGTATGTATGTATGTATGTATGTATGTATGTATGTATGTATGTATGTATGTATGTATGTATGTATGTATGTATGTATGTATGTATGTATGTATATGTATGTATGTATGTATGTATGTATGTATGTATGTATGTATGTATGTATGTATGTATGTATGTATGTATGTATGTATGTATGTATGTATGTATGTATGTATATGTATGTATGTATGTATGTATGTATGTATGTATGTATGTATGTATGTATGTATGTATGTATGTATGTATGTATGTATGTATGTATGTATGTATGTATGTATGTATGTATGTATGTATGTATGTATGTATGTATGTATGTATGTATGTATGTATGTATGTATGTATGTATGTATGTATGTATGTATGTATGTATGTATGTATGTATGTATGTATGTATGTATGTATGTATGTATGTATGTATGTATGTATGTATGTATGTATGTATGTATGTATGTATGTATGTATGTATGTATGTATGTATGTATGTATGTATGTATGTATGTATGTATGTATGTATGTATGTATGTATGTATGTATGTATGTATGTATGTATGTATGTATGTATGTATGTATGTATGTATGTATGTATGTATGTATGTATGTATGTATGTATGTATGTATGTATGTATGTATGTATGTATGTATGTATGTATGTATGTATGTATGTATGTATGTATGTATGTGTATGTATGTATGTATGTATGTATGTATGTATGTATGTATGTATGTATGTATGTATGTATGTATGTATGTATGTATGTATGTATGTATGTATGTATGTATGTATGTATGTATGTATGTATGTATGTATGTATGTATGTATGTATGTATGTATGTATGTATGTATGTATGTATGTATGTATGTATGTATGTATGTATGTATGTATGTATGTATGTATGTATGTATGTATGTATGTATGTATGTATGTATGTATGTATGTATGTATGTATGTATGTATGTATGTATGTATGTATGTATGTATGTATGTATGTATGTATGTATGTATGTATGTATGTATGTATGTATGTATGTATGTATGTATGTATGTATGTATGTATGTATGTATGTATGTATGTATGTATGTATGTATGTATGTATGTATGTATGTATGTATGTATGTATGTATGTATGTATGTATGTATGTATGTATGTATGTATGTATGTATGTATGTATGTATGTATGTATGTATGTATGTATGTATGTATGTATGTATGTATGTATGTATGTATGTATGTATGTATGTATGTATGTATGTATGTATGTATGTATGTATGTATGTATGTATGTATGTATGTATGTATGTATGTATGTATGTAGTATGTATGTATGTATGTATGTATGTATGTATGTATGTATGCGTACATGCGTACATGCGTACATGCATGCATGCATGCATGCATGCATGCATGCATGCATACATGCATACATGCATACATGCATGCATGCATACATGCATGCATGCATGCATGCATGCATGCATGCATGCATGCATGCATGTATGCATGTATGCATGTATGCATGTATGCATGTATGCATGTATGCATGTATGCATGCATGCATGCATGCATGTATGCATGTATGTATGTATGTATGTATGTATGTATGTATGTATATTATATATATACATATATATATATATATATTTGTTATTTTAGAATTAAATTTTATTTTTTCGCAGCACTCTTATTCTTAATGTGGCTACAAGAGCGGAAAATTGCCAGCATTGCCTTCTCATTAAGAAAAATAATACTGCTAAAAATAAAATTTAATTCTTTAATCAAAAAAAAATATAAAAATACTAGAAAAGCTTTTCAAGTTTTTTGAAAGCCAATAAAAATATTCCAAAATGCAGCTATTATTTTTATGGTATTTTTGGTAATTTTAGAATTAAATTATTTTTTCGTAAATTTTTTTCTTCTTAAAGAGAAGGCAACACTGGCTCCATAACCTTCCAAATTTGACAATATGGCGACCTCCATGCTCGTCCAGCCGTTAGCAATGGGGGTCACTTCATCTTTCTCTCTAATACTTTATTTAAGATATCCTATGGATCAATCACACAAGCTGGAACATCTATGTACCAACCAATCAACCTAAATACTTGCTTTAGTTCCGTTTGGTGAATCCATGTTAGGTGAGAACAGAAATAAATAGGGGCACCGAACGCAAGAAGTAATCTGGAAAAAAAATAGTCTTCTGTAGCTACCCAATTTAATTTTTTCATATTAATGAGTTCGAAAAAAACATCGTAAAGTGAGCCTCATGTGAATGTTTGATTGTTCATTATTTGCTTACGATGAAAGTGGCAAAGAGTTAAATTTTTTGCATAAAAATTTTGTTAATTTTTTGTGTACGTTTCTTCGTTTATCAAAGCCATATTAGTATTTTTTTTTCTTAATTTCGTATAAGATTTTCAGTAAGTATTTACAGAAAAGGTAAAGCAGAATATTTCAGTATTTATTGACTTGTTGTATTGTTTTCTATTTGTGATGTTTATGATAACATAGAAAAATAATTTGATGTGTTAGTAATATTTTTGAAGAGTTAAACTGATATAGCAGTGCATCAAACAGTACGTCAAGAAGTGCATTTTAATAACTTTCCATTTATCTTTATTAAAGGAAGAAAACCTACTAATCATTCAAGAAGATACAGAATGGTTTTTAAATCATACTTGGTTGAATTAAATAAACGAAAGTTTTTCCCGATAGAATTGAAAGCATTTTATCTGTATGTAGTACTTTGAAAAAGTAAATAGTATGAACAATGCATTGTTTGTATGCGAAGATAAAATCGTTTGAAGCATTTCATTTTTTTTTTTACTTTGTGTTTTTTTTGTAGCAAGACTGTTATTTTAATTCAATTATTTGATATAGTGGCTCTTTGTGGGACAAACTTTGCACCAGATGTCGTTAGAATACAAAAGAAGTTTGCAAGCCGAATTTTGCTCTTGCATTCACGAATCTGGTTAGCATATTAAAAGTCTGCATCATATAATTCTATTCCTTTATTCATTAAATAAATTTTCTGAAAAAGATGGGTACTATATACTGGGTTTGTTAAATAATATTGTTTAATAAAGCTGTATTTGACATTATTCTGAAGTAGATAATTATTTTATAGAAGCATACCCAAAGTAAACAAAATGGTTTCAAGAAATTTATTTTTTTACTTTGTGTTTTTTGTAGCAAGGCCGTTATTTTAATTCAATTATTTGAAATAGTGGTTCTGGTATGCTGGTATCTCACTGGTATGCGATATCGAAGGGATGTCATTATGCGATCTTGCAGTGACATAATATTGTGACTTCTATGTGATATCGCAGTGATGTCATCTAAATCCCAGTCACAATGGGGATATCCCACAGATGTCGCAATTTATCAAAGTGACATTACATTGTAGTGACATTACATTGTGATATGTATGTGATGACACAGAGATGTCATTTAATGTCAGTCACAATGTGACTTGTATGTGATATTCCAGTGATAAACCCGGATGAACCTCGAGGTTCGGATCGGGTCATAAATTATATATTCCAGTGATATCACAATGTGATATTGCAGTGTCATTGCGTTGTGACTTGTATGTGATATCCCATTTTTGTCCCTTACCCAGGTCAAAATTCGTGCTAGTTCTAGCAACAAAAATACGCTAATGTTTCCGAGTTACACATTACAATTGAATTAACCTGTTTCTTATGTGAAAAGTTCAAAACACAAATGAACCAAGTCCACTTTTTGTCATTCTCGAATTA
The DNA here is from genome assembly GCA_023701765.1 of Hylyphantes graminicola. NCBI lineage: Eukaryota > Metazoa > Arthropoda > Arachnida > Araneae > Linyphiidae > Hylyphantes > Hylyphantes graminicola. The sequence continues at coordinate 45,002,611 of CM043111.1, forward strand.
ACAGCGCAATATATTGCATGCACAAACTATGTAGAATTTCAGTAAAATAATGAACCAAGTTCGAGTTCAGATATTAGTTGAACTAATCCCGGAATAGAGCAAAACTCCTTGCGAGAAATTTAGTAAAATTTAGAAATAACAATTATACACAAAATGTACATCAAAACATTTAACAGTATTTTGTTGTGCCACGCTTTCTACAATATGATTTCCAATGAAGAAAAAATGCAGATTTGTTAGGTATTTTCATATTGCATTTCATATTGCTGATTTTTGACATATTTCTTGATTACGGAAAATCAAATTTTAAGGAAAAGCAATCCATCGCTGAACAGATATAAATATTATTATAGTTGTCTTTTATCTTAAAATTATTACTCGTTTCAACTAACCATAATTATTATCTGAATTTTTCCTATTAATAGGAATAATCAGAATTTAGTTGAATTATATTCCTATTGGATTTCCTATGAATTTTTCCTATTAATAGGAATAATCAGAATTTAGTTGAATTATAAACCAAGTCCACAAAATTTGATCATTATCATCTTTACAAATAATATTTAACTCTTTAAATATTATTTCCAAAAGTAAATTTAAAATCAAACTCATGGCCAAATTGATATTCTCTAAATTATTAGTAACTCACAGATTACTGAAGCTTGCAAGGAAAGATAGCATAATGGTTAGCGTAGCAGACTCGAGTTCATCAGTCCCGGGTTCGATTCCCAATAGCCTCATTCACTTAAAAATATCTCAACTAATATAATTGAAAATAACAATAAGTGAAAGTGCTGAAAGCGGAACTGTGGAAACGTGAACTTTGTTTTTAATAATGTAATTATTTTTTTATTTACTAATCGATATCCATGTTACGTAGATCAAGCTATGTATGTCACCTAACAACTTTAACAAAATTTGCAATTCAATGGGTTTTGAACAATCGTCTAAAAACAAGGAACTTTCTAGCTAAACAACTACATATAATTTTGTTACTAATTAAATAATTAGTATTAAGTTAATTGAAGCGTAAAAATAGTGGAGGTCCCATTGATAAATATGCACTTGAAGCTATAAAATTTATAGATGAAAGAAAGTTGTATTACATAATATCTTTTTAATTATCTTTTATGTAAATATACGCAACTTTTGAAGTCAAGTTCCCATGTCCTTAAAAAAATCTTATATAAGATTTTAAAAACTCACAAAAAGTAATCTGCATAAAAATAAATCAACTTTTGTGTTGACATGGAGGACACTTTCAACATCAATTTTTTTTTTAATTTTCAATGTATATAGGCGCGAGAACAAATTTGGAAATCTATTGCATTTATAGCTGTTCACAAGAGTGGTGTATGTAAATTACGTATTTTTTTGTAAAAGTGGTGTTGAATTTGTACTCATCAGTCTAATAACTAACAAGCATATATTCTAATAAAATATTTTGGATGGAAATTTGTAAGTTCCTGATGAAGGAATATATGCATTTAAAACACGTTCTATTGCTTTTAGCCATTTAAAAGTCGTTTACAACATCTTTTAATTTTTGACTAAGGAATTAAAATCGATCAAAGTAATAAAATGGGTTATACTTAAATTTTATATGCAAGATATGTGGGTAGGAGAAGTTTTTAAAGTAAAGGTAAGAAGTAGATCGATGGCATTATCAAGTATCCTACCATTAATTTTTTGTAACAGAATGTTTAATTAATTTTTAGTTTTATAACATAGTTATTTGACTTGTTCAAGGAACGAAAAACAAATTATTGGTTAAGGCCAAATCAATTTTACTTATTACACGATTCCATCAAATTCTCAAATGAAACATTGGCATTTGGCATTTGTTTTAAGTAGGTATTTGTTTATTTAAAAAAAAACAGTTAAGTAAAAAGTAATTGTGCTTTAAATTCCTTTAAAGTTTTGAAATTTTTCCCACTTTAGAAACTTTCCCTTCGCTGGCTCTTTCTTTCAGCTCTTGATTAGGCATCTTAAATCAAAACTATCAAAATATAAGAAATATAAGAAATCGACAAATATAATAACTTATCTACAACATCTTGATCAAGCAGAAGTTGTGACTGACACTACAAAGCTAAAATGTGTTATAAATAGAGAAAATGTTTTTAATTTTAAAATTTAAAAGGTGCGGAGTTACACAGAGGGTAGGGGAGAGAAGGGGAATGGCGCCACCTTAAGGGAAATTAAATTTTCATGCAGAATTGTGTTGCAATTAATGTAAATTGTAATGAGCATAGCCTTCTACAGCTCATAAGCTATCTAGTAGTGATTTTTTAAAATTTAAATCTTTAATAGAAACTTAATAAAATTGTATTTTTCTAAAGCTCGCACAGTGGCGGGATTACCCCGGTATCTGGGGTAATGCCGCCACATCAATAAACATAGCAAATAATCTATAAATTATGGAAAATTACATAATAAAGCAATACATATAGAACTAAAAAAGGTTTAATTAACTTTTGAATGGTAAATTGTACAGGGTACAGCTCTTTTATTAACTTTCCGTGTGCAACTAACAATGCAGGGTTTTTTTTTAAGCTTCGTTGGTCTATTTGACCAGTTCAGTTATTCTTTTTCGGATACGTGGCATCTCTAACGATAACCATAGGTTGTAGGGCCAATATATGAAATTTCTATTTTACGGATTATGCCTCCATCGATTTGCATGTGGCGGCATAACCCCAGAGTGATGTGGCGGCATAACCCCAGAGTGATGTGGCGGCATTACCCCAGTAAGACAAGATGGCATAGTCGGTTGTTTAAAGAAAGGTAGTTAGCCTAGCGTCCAAACTAATGACGTGATAAAATAGCCAAATAATTACTCTTTTAAATGATATATAACTGATTTATCTAACTTAGCGATAGCAGTCATTTATCGCTTAATTTCAGAATGCTCAAGATAAGATGAAAATCACTAAAAACCGTATTTTTTAAATAACTTTACACCAACTCACCGCACGGCCATTAGCGTCTATACTACAAATTACTTTGTTTCATGCTACAGGTCAGCGCTCACAGCCCCCCTCCAATACACACCGTTGGCGAGATACAAGGGGTGGCGGCATTACCCGAGGTGGCGGGATTCCCCTGCTCTCCCCTACTATAGAAAGAAAATATCTTAAATATGATAACGTATTTTTGAAGTTTTACCAAAAAAATATGATAAAATGTGTTTCTTACTTTAAAATTCATGGGTTCAAAATTATGATAAAACACGAGATCATGCTTTCAAAACAAAGAAGCCATTTTGAAGCTGCTGTGCTGCCAAAGATGAAACAATAATAGTTGTTGATAAGAAAAAAATATAATTCAAACTTTCTAAAGCAAATATAAAAGTTACAACTGTAGAAAAAAAAGTTTTTTTTCAATTGGGGTATCATATTACGTGGAATTACCCTATAATAAACTTTATTTCCAATAAAGTTTTAAAAGCCAAAATTTAGCACTTTGTGTTTTTCATCAAACTTCAATACTTACTACTTATTACTTACCTCTTGTTAAATGTATTTGTATTTCGTAGAAGAAATATATAATTATAAATCCCATTTAACCGCCTGAGCGTTAGAACAGGCTTTTCCGTATTTCATGCACCAGTATTTCTAGCAATTATCATAAATTTCAAAATTTTATAAGTAAGGAATTTTTATTGATATTTTACTTTTCCCTTTGAAAATGCTCCTGAGAGAGATTATATCTTCAATATTAAACTTAGTTCTGATTTTCTAAACAAGTATTAATTTATTCAAAATGAAAAAAAAAACAGAAATAAATTTTTGCAAATTTTCAGCCCGTTCAGAATGAAAAAGAAAAACTTTTCATATCAACATACAGCAAAATTAAAACTATATACCACCTTTGAAACTTACTAAATGTTTTGAATACAATTAAAAAACAATAATTAACTAAAGATGGCCTCATCAAAGAGAATAAATGGTATTAAAACGTCGTTATTTATCAATATACGCTGTAAATAAAAGTATATCACACAGTGAAAAAAATCTGTAACCATTACAAAAAAATTTCCTAGAAAATTTCTAGTAAATAATTACTAAAAATAGTACTGTAAAAACACATAATATAGTTTTGTTAGCATTACATGCATATATCATGTAGATATACAGGACTATTTTATATATCCCACACAAGTAATGTTTCTGTAACTATGCAAGAAAATTTTATGGATACCACATTTTTCGTGCAATTGCAAAGAAAAACAAAATATCTGCTTTCCCGACGTGGAATGGAACCCCGGTCTCCCGAGTGACAGGCGGAGGTACCGACCACTATACTACAGAGGAATAGCACACTGCCGAAACCCGGGATCGAACCAGGAACCTTTAGAAGTTCAGTCTAACGCTCTCCCAACTGGGCTATTTCGGAACACAGATCATCAGGAAATGATAAGTGAAATTCCATTCAAAACAATCAACTAAATTATAAATTTAAAGTGGCGATTGGTGCCTCGAATCACGATCGAGGCCAAACTTTATTGGCGATGCTCGCGCAACTTCATGTAGGGGCTGAGAGCCGCCCTGTGGTCAGAGTTGCGATCTACGGATCGGAAGGTCCCGCGATCGAAACCTGGTCGCTGAAAACTCACCGAGTATATGCGGAGTTCGTGCTCGTTAAATCTGTTGGGTCCGAAAGTCCTGTGGGCTGTCCTTGCGCAGTTTCCTACGGGTACAGATTCCTGGAGACTATTTCCCTCCCCTTCAGGGACAAGTTTAAATTGTGGAGGTGGCGCGTGATAGATGGCAGCATCTGTCACGTATATGTGTGCATGTGAGCGTGAGGGTGTGCGTGTTGTGACTGTCTTACTTGACGAAGGTTTATTAGCGACTCTCTGAGCAAGCACACAAGCATGAAAATATATGTAAATCAACCAACCAACCAACTTCATGTAGAAGAACACGATTGGTTGGAAGCAATTGCAAATACTAGAATTCGTTTTTTAACTGCAGAAATGAAGATTTCTGTTCAGAATTACAAAAACTTTTTTTGTAAAATTAGTTATTTCTGTAACATTATTAAAAAAATTTCTGTATGTTTACAGTATTTTTTTCTCAGTGCATTTTCGTTTAAAATAAAAAAGACAGAACACCTCTTAGGGGAGAGAAGGGGAATGGCGCCACCTTAAGGGAAATTGAATTTTCATGCAGAATTGTGTTGCAATTAATGTAAATTGTAGGGGAGAGGAGAGAGGATTGGGACATTTTCACATAAATATTTTTTTATTCATTATCCCCTGCTTATTCATAGATTCAAAAGGTTAAATAATAAACTTACATGTTCTCTATTATTTTAAAAAAATGCACCCCATTTAAATGTTGAAAAATTTTATTACTGTTGAGAAATTCAAATTACAAGAATTTTGTCCCATTCCTCCCTCTTGGGTGGGAGGAGTGGGACACGAGTATGGGAGGGATGTTACGCATTTGAAAATTAAAGAAAAATTATCGAATATCATAATGAGAAAGGTTAACATCAAAAGAAAAGCAAGACTGCGCTCTACTGGTCCCACCAATCAAGTGTGGCGGCAGTAATTTCATGATAATATCGTTTTTTCTATTATACTATACATAGTCATTCCGTTGAGGAAAATAAGAATTTCCGTTCGTATCCCTTCTCAAAAATTTTACATTGTAACAATCAGCATTGTCAATACTCTCCACCATTGCAATGTAGAAAACAATTGACCGTTTGGTGATGAATTTGACAAACACAAAATCATATTTGCCTATGTTAGGATTGTCTTTTATCCAGTCAATTTCCATGTCATCATCTGAACTGTCATGTAATGAAAATAATGACCCTTCGCTATCACTGCATTCAATATTCATATCTTTGAACGGTAATTTTCTTTTGAATTTTTTTAATTTTTAGGCTTGCCCATACATATTTTAGTTGGCACCTTTTCCCCCTAGTTTGGCAGCTTCTGCTTCTTCAATTTCCTTCTCAGGGATATCTGTTAATATTCTTGTTTGTTCTTTTTTCCTTTACTTTTATTCAATGGATTCCTAGGTTCTGCTTTAGGAAATGTTCGTATGGACACGAGGAAGGAAGAATGGACTGGAAGGAGGAGGACTGGACGTGTCCCATTCCTCCCTCTTTCAGTGTGTCCCATTCCTCCCTCTACATAATGCTTCTTAAAAATAACTTCTCACATAAACCATGCTGACTTTTGGCTTAAGTAAACTGCTGATAAGCATACATTGTATCTTTAAGAGTACTGTTACACTATTTTATGTTTGTTTTAGAAATTACATGAGTAAAGAAATAAAACTAAAAAAAGATTAAAACCTTTCTCTGGAGGTGTGAAAATAAACTTTTTCCAAATGTAAACTGCAAGTTGAATCTGGATAAACTAGAAACAGGTAACAACAAGAAGCTATACATATGCTCTCTGGTGGTGAGACTGGAAATAAAATTAGGTCATTTATTTTGCTGAAATTTCAGCTGTCCCACTCCTCCCACCGTCCAAATCCTCCCTCCTCTCCCCTAATAAGCATAGCATGCTACAGTTTATAACCTAACTTGAAGTGATTTTTTAAAATTTAAATCTTTAATAGAAACTGAATAAAATTGTGTTTTTCTAAAGCTCGCACAGTGGCGGGATTACCCCGGTATCTGGGGTAATGCCGCCACACCACTGGGGTAATGCCGCCACATCAATAAACAAAGCAAATAATCTATAAACAATGAAAAATTACATAATAAAGCAATACATATAGAACTAAAATAGGTTTAATTAACTTTGGAATGATAAATTGTACAGATTTAAAAACTAGATCAAAAACTTAGTGTCGAAATTTTATTTTTAAACATATTATGATATACTTTAAAACTGACTCTAGTCACCAAATATATACATTTTGTTAAATAATGTTTCTTGTGTGATGATTGAGTGGCAATTGTGATTTAAAAGAAGCGGTAAAAAGCATTCTTAAGCTTTTCAAATTGGTATTCAATTTTTGAATTGTTTTAAACAATTGAAAAACTTCGAATTCCAATATTTTTCTGATATATATTCAATGACTCTTCTTAATTCTATTTGCTGAATTTTTTGACGGATTTTTTTTTTTTGTATTTTGCGCTATGAAAGTTGTGATGGACAGGCGAACATACACAGCCTTTATAAAATATTCCACTTTTTATTTGATAAGCGTTGCGTTTAAGCTGAAATAGAGAAGGTCTTTTGCTTGTTTTTAAACAGATAAACGAAAAATCATAGAACATCATGGATACAATGCATATATTTATACCCCATACCAAACTATTCCTGTCAAACACAAAAATCCTTTAAATATTTATTTAGTCTAAACAAAGTTCTTTGTGTGATCGTTGGGAAAGGCAATGTGGATTTAATTCAATTAAAAATTTTCTTCTTATGCTTTTTATATGAATATTAAATGTAACAGTTTTTTTATAAATGTATTGAAAATTGAATACAATTTATTTTTGAGATCTTCAATATCTTCTAGTTCCAAAGGCCATTGCTTTAGCGTATCACACTTGTATGGAGCATTTGTAGTTCGGCCAGGAAAGCGGGAGACGAAAAGACAGATGGACGGGTGTAGCCTTTTTTAAAAGATTCTACTATTTGTTTAAATACTTTATTATAACGTAAAAAGAGGGAATCTTTTATAATGGTTTTACAGTAAATCTGTGTGTAATTCTGTCTATGATTTGGCGTACCAACGTTATAGTGAGACTCTTTGAAGGTTCGTATTATTTGTTTAGAAAAAGGCACTGTTTTATTTTTTATGACTAAAAGAACGCATAGCAAAAGCTCACACAAAGTAACAGTTTAGCACACTAGTCGCTATTTTTTTTTAAATATGACTTTTCCCTATAAACATCCTATGCAGCTGTGGGTAAAAATTAGAGTGTGGTACCTAACAAAAGATCTAGTATCTTTCAAGATCTTGCTTCAGACTGAACACTTGACCCGACTAGTTTCAAAAACGTTTACAAAGAGTAAGAATCAAAGATACGCCTTGCTGCCTACTGCGCCACCTTGGCGAAATGAACGAATACCACCTCAAAAACTGACCTGATTTTTTTTTTTAATTTTTTACCTAAATTAAGCATTTCTTACTAGAATGATTGGGACTTTAATTTTTAGACTGATTTTTCTTTGGATGCTAGTCGACTAATGCCAGAGATATCGTTGTGGGGCATAGGATAAAAAACAGTATACATCATCTGCTGTACTGCGAATTTCATCTTCCACTGTACACTGATAAAATAACATTAACACAGCCCGCACTGAGCTGCTGCTGTCGGGTTCGAATCCCGGTCAGACATGGATGTTTGTGACCGTCAATAAATGTTGTTATTTGTCTATGTGTTATTACTTTCTTTGTGACTGTTAATATTCCTTCTGTGTCTGTCCCACTTGACAAAAGCTTATAAGCGGTTCTTTGAACAAGCACACAAGCTGGAATATATATGTACAATACCATACTTACCATACCATACCATACCATACTTATGTGTTTTGAAAGTAGTCGATAGTTTCACTATTTTTGTATGTTGTTGTCGATGCGAAATTTTTTACTTCTTTTCAAGTGTAGCGATATTACATATTTATTCTTCAAAATAGAAAGTAGTTTTCTACACGATAAATAATAATAATGGATATTCGATGAAAAATTGTTTAATTTCGACGCTTAAAAAAGTTCAATAATTTACTAAAAGATATTAATACAAATCAATTCCGTTCCTTAACGTTATTAAGTTAGTAAAAGCTAAAGTTCAAATCAATTTTATACATTGCCTTCAAAATTGGAATCTGTATCATTTATTTTTAATTAAATTTTTAAAACTATTGGATTTTTCTTGTGGAAATGAATATTTATAGCTCCCATTTCAATATATATTGGAGAATTGTTTTGTGCAGTAATAAAAGTTTAATTTGTCCAAAATGCTGTGGTTTAATTTCTTCATGAAGAAATTAAAAAAACCCTGTAGACACTTTGATATTAGTATCGATAAAATAATTTCTTGTTTAGTGGGGGAAAATGAATAAAATTTTCAAAAATACTTTTGAACAACTTTTAATGTAACTAAAAAATTTTAATATTTCGCTTGTCCTTTAAATTAAAAAAAAACTTTTAAGGTTATTATAAGAATACCAGATGTTCCCAGCTGTATACGATAAATTTCCTATGGTTCAAAATCATTTTCCGGTGTTTAAGGCACATGCGCACAAGTCTAATATCTTTCTTCCATCAAGAAATAAAACTCTGAAATCAATCGACGTCGACAGAGGTTATTGAATTACGGCGTCGGTTGCAACATTAGGGGAAATTTATACCTCTTGGTCTAGTTAGGCACCACAGGCAACTATATTTCCAAACTACTATCCGCGGAGTGCATCAATTGAATATAATTTGGATACGTTTGTGTAGCAAAGATAAATTGTATGAAATTCAATTTCTATTGTTTTGCATCGATAGTTTCGATCATTGGAAATATTTTAAATAATTGTTTTGAATATTTGTTTCTAGAGTGCGTAATAGTCTGGAAATGTATAATTTTTAATTCTACATCTCTTGTAGCATGATAGTAACTGAATGAAGCATATTTTCCGGGTTACTTATTTCCAATTACTTCTCGAATATTTCTAAATACCAGGTGAAAGGCAAAAATAAAAATAAGATCGTAATACATTTTCCTATGTAACCTTATTCGTTTTACATGAAAGAGAATGCTTTCGTAAAAATAATGGCCCAACAAGGTTACATAACATCGTAGAAACATTGTTTTTAAAAAATTATCATTGGAAAAATTAAAAAATTTCATTAATTAAAAAAAACATCAATTAAAAAAACTGCCGATATACTAGAAAGGTTTCTTTTTTTGCTTATCTTAGGAGAGTTTTAAAATGTTAATTTCTTTTCTTTTTTTTTTATTGAGCTCGTAAGAAGGAATTTACTATATAGCTAGTTTGGAAAGTTTGTTACAGCAGCAAATTCGTGTCCTTATTTATTTGTAAGAATACAATACATTTTCGAAAATAATTGGGAAGATAATAAGTCAAATTTTAGTTTTGAATGTAAAATATTGCTTCAACTATTTACTATAATTTCTATTTCTATCAAATTTGCATTAAAGCATTTTTAAATAAATCTATTTTCCATCCTATATTTTAGTCATATAATGGGATAATAAAAAATCATTTTTGCAATTTTACTATGCAAAGTACAATTTTGCACCAAATCTATTTACAATAAAACTGAAATCTATTTGTTTAGAAAAGACATTTCCAACTGAGAACGTTTGAAAATCAGAAGACTTTATGGTAATCCAATTCCCGTGTCATTTTATCCATTCTCGTATCACAAAAAGAGATTGGAAATAACGATATAAAAAACATTCCGAGTTTTCGAGAAGGATGAAAAAGGAGTGAAAGGTGGTTATCGAATAACCAGCTGGGATTGAAAATGCCTTCACATCCCCAGAGCACATAAATGCCGGGTTAAATGGGCTATGCTGATATACGGATGCGCAAAGGACCGTTAAACGATGAATCGGGCTAAAAGTTCGCTTTGGATTCCCTGTTAAGACGTCTATAAAAGTACATTCGATTTCCGAAGCAATTTTCAGTGTTGTTTCCAAAGTTTTTATTGGCCGTTATGTGAAAAAGGAAGCTGAGTTATGATTCATTTGAGAAAAATGATGCCCCTTTTTGACGCCATTAGAAACCGATTTTATCCTTTCGAAAGGTAAAAATGATTACATTTTGGGTTTTATTGTGGCAGTTCATTTTTAAAGTTGGAAGGATACTAAGACACTAGACAACCTTGGCACACTGTGAAACCTCTCGCCGGTTAGGCATTCGATTAGCATATGGATGGTCAAAGGTTCGGGCCCGGGCATAGCCAAAGTATTCGACCTATAAGCGTCCCGTGCAGCCAAAAATGTCCGACAATTAGGGGGGCACTTGAGTGCCTACTCAGGTGTCGGCTCATGACTGGACCGTGGTTCCAAAATACGACGCCCGTCGCCAATAGCAATCGTGTAGCTCTAGTGCGACGATAATCCAAACTAAACTAAACTGTAAAACCTTTTTGAGTAGCTTTACTTGATAAAACTGGTTAAACCTTGCTCCTTCTACTTTTATACTGTACAATACACAACTCTTACAAAATAACGTTATTCAAGAGAATAAGTTTACTTAAATTTTTGTGCGTACAATTACTCCATAAATGTAATGTAACTTCAAAAAATATTAGGCCGAACTTGCTACCCCCCGATTTTAAGTAATAAACATTTAATTTTTGTATTTTAAATCTCTAAATTTTGTGTAAAATTACTATATGAAGCTGGAGTAAAGTTACATCAAGGTTTTACAGTGCACTAACTAGGGCTTAATATTACGTTGGGTTAGGGGTTGTGTCAACTTGAAGAGGTTTTTTTTTGTATACAACCAAGCTCACTGAAACAAAAAAAATATCGTTTCAATTCTTTTTTTAGCTTTCTTATGAGACTAGCAACAGGCAGCCGGAAACGTCCAATTACCAAACTTCTTTGATTCATGTGAAATGCAAAAAAATCGTTGTAAAATTGAACAAAAAAATCATTTAAAGGAATAAATTAGTTATTTTTTTTATGTTCCTTTCACTAGTTTACGCTCAATTTACAGTTTTAATTGCCATGAGTAAATTTACAAATGCAATCCAAACCTAAAAAAAAGCGAAAGATTAAAGCTGTTGATTTTTTTTCTCATACATTAAAATCAATGAATTTATTCTTAATAGAATATGGGAATAGTATTTCATTGCCTTTTCTACATTACGATATGATATTTTCCACTTTTATTGGACTTCATTGCAATTTGTATTTTCAAATATATTTTATTAAAAACCAATAGCGTTAGTAACAGCTTTTTTAAAACTAGTTCGCAACCAGAATGTGTTTACCGTTGTTATACGTCACTACCAAATTTAGTCCGCTGTCAAGGTTGTTAGTAACACACAATTACTCCCCTCGGGAAAATAAAATACGCTTTGAAATATATGTGACTTTTACGCCACAGCAATGCTACCATACTTCTTCTGCATGTTGTTAACAATAGGTTGACACTGCAACATATATTTTGATGAAAATAAGGTTCTTTATGGTTGTTGCTTTGTGTATGTTTTGCATAGATTTCATTTATCCTTAGGTTATCTTCTTACTCTTTGTAAGTTAAGTTTCTGGAATGTCACATCGAATACGATCGATAAGAGTAAAACATTTTAAGGAGAGGTACTAGCATTAATAATACTTTTTTAAAAAAAGAATTACGATATTTTTTGTACAGAAAGTAGATTAATTCAAGCATGTTGAATTGGAAAACATGCCTCAACATGTATGAGGAAAATGTTTAACTATTTTTTTTAACTATATAACACATGACGTAGAGTTTTCTTGTTATTTTTATGTAAAATTTATTGTAAAATGAGATAAAAAAAAGTATTTTTATGTAACATTTATTGTAAAATGAGATAAAAAAAAGTATTTTAATGTAAAATTTATTGTAAAATGAGATAAAAAAAAAGTCAATTAGATTAACACATAAAACAACTAATGTAAAGGTTCTAGCGTTACTACTTTAAAAAAAAAGCTTATATATTTTTTAAATGGGAAGTGGTCATATCCAATAGGTTGCGCGAATAACGTGCCTACTGCCTATCCATGCACGAGCAACAATTTTTTAGTATAGAAAAGTATTCTTTAAATTGTTTATTACATACATTTTTTTGTTATTTTTCTTAAGTTAAGTTTCTGGAATGTCACATCGAATACGATCGTTAAGAGTAAACAATTTTAAGGAGAGGTACTAGCATCAATAATATTTTTTAAAAAGAATTAAGATATTTTTTTTTACAGAAAGCAGATTAATTCAAACATGTTGAATTGGAAAACATGCCTCCCCATGTATGAGGAAAAAGCTTAACTATTTTTTAAAACTATATAACTCATGAAGTAGTGTTTTCTTGTTATTTCTATGTAAAATTTATTGCAAAATGAGATTAAAAAAAGTATTTTTATGTAAAATTTATTGCAAAATGAGATAAAAAAAAGTATTTTTGTGTAAATGAGATAAAAAAAGTCAATTAGATTAACACATAAAACAACTAATGTAAAGGTTCTAGCGTTGCTACTTTAAAAAAAAAAAGCTTATAATTTTTTAAATAGAAAGTCGTTGTATCCAATAGGTTGCGTGAATAACGTGCCTGCTGAATATCCATGCACGAGCAACAATTTTTTAGTAGAGAAAAGTATTCTTTAAATTGTTTAACACATAAATTTTGTTGTTATTTTTCTTAAACATTTTATTATAAAAAGGAACAAGAAGACAAGATTATATAGAAATTCGATAAATATTTAAAAAAAAATAATGGTTCATTATCCCAAAACTTAAACAGTTTAATCACTTTAAACTCTAATAATTTTCTGATTTATTTAAGCTATAGCTTAGGCCCCGTTGCTAGAGCCCAATTAGTTGGCAAGTATTAAAATTTTTGAAATCTAATATACTGATAGTAGTATGCACGTATACTTGTTTCATGATTATTACTTCATTTATTAATGTAGTAAATTGTTTTTCTTTTATATCTGTATTTTTTAAAAAATAAAACAAAAAAATTAATGTAACTAGTTATTTTAAAATATGAAAATTTTTGAAGAAATACAATATTAACGTCCAATTAACAACTACGAAATTTATTGTTAAAACTTAGCCGCCCCGGTGGCACAATCGTTAGGACTCTAGCCTTTGGTGCTGCTGGGTTCGGGTTCGAATCCCGGTCAGGCATGGATGTTTGTGACCGTCAATAAATGTTATTTGTCTATGTGTTATTCATTTCTTTGTGACTGTAAAATTTCTTTCTGTGTCTGTCCCACTTGACGAAAGCTTATGAGCGGTTCCATGAACAAGCACACAAGCTGGAATATATATGTGTGGTGTGGTGTGATACATATATATTCCAGCTTGTGTGCTTGTTCATGGAACCGCTTATAAGCTTTCGTCAAGTGGGACAGACACAGAAAGAAATTTTACAGTCACAAAGAAATGAATAACACATAGACAAATAACAACATTTATTGACTGTCAAAAACATCCATGCCTGACCGGGATTCGAACCCGACCTCAGCAGCTCCAAAGGCTAGTACGCTAACCATTCAGCCACCGAGGCGGCAATATATATGTGCCATACCATACCATACCTTGTTAAAACTCAACGTCCCTTTTTACACACAACCCAATTAAATTTTGATTTTGTACATTTGTGATATAGTTGAATCCTGCAGATTTCTAAGTTAATGAATAAGTTTTAAAGTCTTCTAAGAATATGCTTTATTTACTGACAAAACCTTTTCAATTTTTTCCGAAAATTCGTTTGTTAAGAAATAAGTTATTTTTTAAAAAAGATCTCAACTCCATTGATACAAATATTATGAGTTTTGAAATATGTTTTTCAAATCACATGAGTGTAAAGAAGTCGACAATATAAAAATAGATAAAGAAGCAATTTTTTAAATGGAACCTAGTATGTATCTTTAAAATTATTTTTAAGAGAATTTGTCCTTTTAAATTTTAGGTAAAACTCAAAATGCATAAAAATAACATAATATATATTATTTGGTAAATTAAAAAAAATCTAATGGTTTACGGAATAAATTACTTACATATTTTTTTTAAATATCAATAATAAAAGTGCCCGTATTTGTATCCCTAAAATTATAAAATATCTATCTGTCAATCTTTCTGTCTATCTCTATGTCAGTGAAGTTTTTGATAAATGTGTTGGGACAATAACTTTAATCTAAATGGAGGTCTCAGTGAAGATTTTCAATGCAGTGGGATCAGGATATATTGATTCAGACATCTTATTATATTTTGGAAAATTTATGTACCCATTCTTTGCACGGGCATAAAAATATATCAAATTTATCCAAGTATAGGTTCTACAACTTTAATGCACACTCTCATAAAACAAAAACCTTCATTAACATGAGCTTGAACCTTCACTGCCATTTTCCGCATAAATCCTAGTAAAACCATAATTGCAAAATAATGTTATTTCATTAAAATCTCAGTTATGTGATTAAAAAACACATTTCGCTCGTTATAAGGCGATAATTCTTCTTTTTCTATGACAATTTTTTAAAAAATAAATATTATTACGAAAGGTCCATAATAATAGCTCAACGAAGTGATGACATCTGAACAGCTTAACAATTTAAAATTCATTAAAAATCATATTTCGCATATTTGTCGACTTTGCATGAAAGTTGTCAAGGTATTGACGGGCTTGAAGATATTTGGATAGTAAAAACTGAGGGGGGGGGGGGGGGGAGGGCAAAATTTCGCACAAAGTCAAAAAGCACATTTAGCACACTTGGCGATAAAAATTTTCAAAAAAAAAATATGTCTACTAAACATTCGATGCAGCTGGGAGTAAAAAGCTGGGCTGGGAGGCTTTCAAGAGGTTTCAATTGTTATTCGCCAAGCATCTAGGTTACATTCCTAGCTCCATGCCGAGATACATTTTTACGGCATCCCGTAAAATAAACCCGACAAAAGAAAACTCCTAGTTTTATTCTAGCTCAGCTGGGTTTGTGCCTTAAAGGCTAAAATATAGGTTTTACAAATTAATTAATAGCTTTGTATTATCAAAGTCACGTCACTAACAACAAGAAAACGTGTTTTTATCTTTAGCCTTAAAGGAATAGGTTTATTGTGCTTCTACTTCTATTCCTTCTCTATGGATCAACAAAAGAATGTGAATTAATAATGAATAAAGAAGATACAGGTCCACAAACATTCTTTCATCCTTCGAAATCGATCGGAATAAAACGTTGTCGTACCCACCAAAAGTCGGCCCCAGTTTTATCTGTACTTAAATTCATACAAAAAATTCTTCAAAGTAAGGTAAGAGCATCTTCCATCTCAATAAAAGAATGGACGTTTCATCTTTTTCAATCTAATTTCATCAATGCTTTGGAAACGGAACCATTGTGATAAATTTCTAAGACACTTTGGAGTAACGCATTTGTAGTCCTTCTGTCAACAATAATTTTTCCAACTGAAATAAATGCCTGAAACAATAAAACTAGACAATGAATGACGGAACGGTTGCGATGAATTAATAAGGAACTCTGGGTGTGACATATACATTTAGTCCTACGAAAGTATTTTTTTTAAAGTGGGAACAAAAGGGTTTTTAAACAATATATGAAGAAAATCAACTACCTAGATTGAATTAACACCAACATTGTCTGAGTAATTTACCTTATTATGTAAATATTACAAAAATTATTTTATTTTCTAATTCTTCAGATTTTGTTTAGATCATTAGTTTCTTCCAAAAAAAAAAGATAATAATATAAATCTGTTTGAGGGGACTGGAGTGTTGCAAAACTCGTATTTTCCAAAGTCTAAATATGTTATAGAGTCCGGTTTGCTCATTAGGGACTTCTTCCAATTGTATTTAGGGTAGTGAAGAGTCGTCATATATATATAGATAGTAGAATAGGAGTTTGCGACAGGACAATTAATTAACAGTATTAACTAAAATAATATAATATTACGAGATAACTTTAAGAGGCATAATGTAACTACTATAAAGAATTATCCTATTCCTGATTTGCTATTTATTTAAAACCGATACAAACCCAAAATATATCAATGGAATTTTAAAAAAAGAACACTACAAAGTAATTGAGTTCAATTCTGTATTTAATCAAATAAAATGTTTATTGAATCGTTAAAATAACATTATGCTTTTTAACATTTCATTAAAAAATTAATGTAAACCCCTATTGAGTTGATTTATTTAAACAAAATAAATTAAATGTCGTTTTCAGAAAGCAATTGAAGAAGCTATTCTAGAATGAATATACGTTTCGATTGAACATAAAACAAACCGATCATTTTAGGCAAGACAGTCTCCTTTCATTCCACCCAATAATAATTTATCTTGTTTGGTAACAAAAAAAACTCAGCAATGGTTTGAGACTACTGTAATGATAGAGGTAAGGATACATTAACGGTATCATTTAAATGTTATTTTTTTAAAATTTATAATCCTTATAATAAATAATTGAAATCATCCTTATAGTATTTATTTATAACACTATAACAATAAGATAGAAATATTTAAATTTGTGAACCTAATAAATGTTGAAAAATATTATACAAATGTCACTAACTGTTTCTTAGTACTTAATAACATTTGTAAAAAAAAGCTGAGTTAGATAAAAATTTCCATGTGTTTAATAAAAAAAAACGTTAGGGAGAGGTACGTTAAGGAGAAGGTTTGTAAATTTAGAAATGTGGATATTTGTGTAAAAACTGTCAAAATTTGAAAAATTGGGGAATTTTAATCTTCGGTAGTATATTGGGCAAAAGATGCTAATTTGTACAGAAAAAACCATTGGTTTTAACTGTCTTGCATGTTATTAGAACTTTCTTTATTATCACCTAATAAGGGAATGGACATTCTGAAAAATGAGTAGGGGAGAGAAGGGGAATGGCGCCACCTTAAGGGAAATTGAATTTTCAAGCAGAATTGTGTTGCATTTAATGTAAATTGTAATGAGCATAGCATACTACAGTTCATAACCTATATTGTGGTGATTTTTAAAAATTTAAATCTTTAATAGAAACTGAGTAAAATTCTTTTTTCTAAAAGCTCGCACAGTGGCGGGATTACCCCGGTACCTGGGGTAATGCCGCTACACCACTGGGGTTATGCCGCCACATCAATAAACAAAACAAAGAATCTATAAATAATAGAAAATGATATATAAAGTAATACATATAGTACTAAAATAGATTTAATTGTCCTTGGAATGGTAAATTATACATTACAGCCGCACTTTTATCCATTTGCAACTAACTGGACAGTTTTTTTTTAAGTTTCGTTGGTCTATTTGGCCATTTCAGTTATTCTTTTCCATATACGTAGGATATGGAACGAAAACTAATAGGTTGTAGGGCCAATATATGAAATTTCTATTTAACGGATTATGCCGCCATCCTTTTGCATGTGGCGGCATAATCCCAGAGTGATGTGGTGGCATTACCCCAGTAAGACATAATGTTATAGACCGGTTGTTTAGGGGAAGTAGATAGCCTAGCGTTCAAGCTAACAACGTGATAACATAGCCAAATAATTACTCTTTTCAATGATATGTAACTTATTTATCTAACTTAGAGATAACAGTCACTTATCTCTTAATTTCAGAAGGCCCAAAATTGGATGAAAATCACTAAAAACCATATTTTTTAAATAATTTTACACCAACTCACCGCACGGCTATTGGCGTCTCTACTACAATTAACTTTGTTTCCCGCTACAGGTCAGCACTCACAGCCCCCCTCCCACACACACAGCTGGCGAGATACAAGGGGTGGCGGCATTGCCCGCTGTGGCGGGATTCCCCTGCTCTCCCCTAAATTTGGTTTTCAATATATATGCTTTTCTTTACTTGTCGTAAACGAGTTATTTTTATGTTGCTGAATTAGAAAGTACTCGCAAATTTAGACACATGAATCTTGTTTTTGATATCGATGCTCAATTGTTTTAGTTCACACAATAACATAATTATAATAATTATATTGAATTTCAAATATGCATTGCAGTCACTAACAGTTTTGTTTAACTAACCCAGCTAAATTGAAGTTATAAAAAAATACGAAATGACCACGTGGCATCTTTTATCATCAGTCCTAGAACAAAGAAAGATAAATGGTCATAATAGGACTCCAAGAACTTGAACAATAAGTGCCATGGTGTTATTTCATGTGCCGTCTTCTATTATTTTCTAGAACTCCTTTCATCTCTAAAGAGCGTTCTATTATTTAGCTGTTTTCTATCGTGTCACACATTCTTCCGCTGTTAACTAAAAAGAGTGATTGGGCTGTTAAGCATTTAAAAAAAATTAAATAACTATAAAATTACGTTGATCAGTATGAGACAATGAAATTGTGAACAATTCATTTCAAGCTGCCAATTTAATTAGTTTAAAGATGATTTAAATTAAAATAATTGAATAGTATTTAAACTTGTTTTAAGATTTGTGCGTGTTATAATTATCAAAAACTTAATATTATTCGAATTCACTTATAAATATTCAATATTAACTTGTGCATAAAATAGTTTTCTTGTAAAATCTGTATTTTATAACCAATAATAATTGTATAACTGTTATTTTCGATAAATCGATCTTCATTATTTCTTTTATTTTAATACTAACTTTATTCTCGATATTATAATACTAAAATTTATCAAGACTCAAACTGATAATAAATGCAAATTTTGCCTACAGAAAAATATACTGCTCTTTTCGAAATTTTTTCAGCATCTATAATAACAATCATTTTTTAAATAAAAGAAGCTAAAACAAAATCTGGAAATTACTCAATTTTTATAACTATGTTTATTTCTACTTGATGTGATGCAATTTTATATGTTATATGTAGTGGTTTGTGAAAGGGATATTATACAAACATACATATAATTCGATAGATACCGCTTTCTGTTTTTTATAGTGTAAGTGTTTTAAGATCCTAGAAGAGTATTCATTCATCATATATTCCTCAAATACTAGCATTGGCTATACAAAGTGCTGTTTTCTGCAATAGTCTAGCGCACTTTCACATTTTAATTTCTTATCTACAATGAAAAATTTTCAGAAACCTTATCCCATCTAGGGCTCATCTAGGTTCGGTAGATCAAAGGGACCTCCGCGGTTGAGGATGTGGGCTGGCTAGCACGTCGACCCAGAGGAACACCGAGCAGGTAGCTGCTGGGGACTCAGATGACAGGTACAGAACGGCTGACACATCAGAGGCTGAGAGAGGCTGAGTCATCAGAGGATGAGAGCGGCTGAGACATCAGAGGCTGAGACATGAGAAGCTGGTAGCGGCTGGGGCATGAGAAGAAGGGAGAGGCTGAGGCATCAGAAGCTAAGAGCGACTGGGACATGATAGGCTGGGACAATGGCAATCAAGAATTGTGGTAAAACGTCCGTTTTAGATAGGTTTTCCAAGAAGTGATAAATACTTTCCATCGATTTAATAGGGAGCCACACACTGCGATAGCACTTAAAGTGTCTCTTTGGTCCCAATCCAATAAATGTATGACCCTGTAATCTGAATCTTCGTATCTGTGCATCTTAAGCCTATTATAAATCCATTTTAGACCGTGAAAAAGGAATTTTTAAGAAAGGAAGCGATATTTATAATTGCTGAAATCAATTAACTCATTAAGACAAACACAGCAGCTCTCCTATATATTCAGAAAAGCTTTTGATTTTTTTACAGTGTGATTCATGTCCAATTCTAATATCAAGTATGCATGAATTCGATTAGAATATATTTCAATTATAAATCATTAAATCCATAACTTTCTGAAATAGATTTGACAAACTTAGCGACCTTGTTCTGAAACACTTCTACCAGTATAAGCTTCGCTCACATTTTCTTATGGTTAAAAATCATCCAGAAAGATCATAATGAAACGCAGTTCTGTCCTTGAAGAAACCAGAGTTACATTTCTAGTTTATAATGCAAATTTCTATGGCTTTCTTCTTTACAAAAATGCTCCAATCTTTTATCGTTTTCCTTTGAGACTCTTTCTCTAGACAGTCCTGACAAAAATGATAGATCTTCTAAGCAAATTTTAAAAAAAGATAAAGTGTTCGTAACGTTTAGTTAAGAAATAAATACATTTGATAACAAAAAGTAACGTCTATGTTCTTTTTATAATGTAGAGTTAACCGATTTTTGTTAAAGATGTATATTGTAAGCCGTCTGTCGTTGCTTCAGTTTATCAGTAATGTAACTGGTTCATTTTTTTAATGTCTTTTCGGAAAGACAAAAAAAAAATATTTATTTTTTAAAGTGTGGTTCCCTCTATAACACGTATTTTCTAAGCAACATTATGCTAATATTCAGTCACGTTTAACGTCTACTTTTTACTACTTAACGATACTGATAGAAGCTGCAACCGACATAACCTATAGGGATTAGCAATACATTTGATAAGATGCAGGATATAACAACAAATCATGAATGTACAATGAAGTGAAAATGTAATTCAGCTATGTTTTCGATGAAGTATACAACGATAAATGCTTTATCGACAAATGCTTTTAGTGAATTTTATTTTTTATTTTATGCATATTTAAAACCTCTTAAAACGTTATCGAAGATGCCTCCGATTTTGAAAATCGCTTATAATAATATAACGAATAAATAGGTACATAAAAATACAAATTGCAAACCAATACAAATAAGACTGCAGATTTTTTAACGAAATATAATAATCTGAATAACGAATTTATTGTTTTTAATGTAAAAAATAGTAATTTAAGTACTTTTATTTCTTTGTACAAGAAAGATTGTTATAAACTTAGATCTTATAAATCAATGAAATCCTACTGTCAGATTAAAAATAAAAAATATTTTAAATAATTAAAGTACAATACTTATATTAAGTTGTAGAAACTGCTAATGATCCAAAGATCAAGATACCTCCTCATTAGTAAACATACTAATTAAACAATAAGAATCAACAAAATAGTTATTAACTATGTTTAAAAAGAAATACAGTTAACTTATTATTAAAAAATGATAGAAAATTTCTTTAATGTAATTATAAGTGTTGAGATTCAAGCCTATGATCCTATCACCAGGATTCTTACAAGGTTCAAGGGTCGTGAAGAGTGTCCTTTGCTTCCCTGTTTGGCTGTACTTTAAATACGTCATGTGACCAGTTCCAGTAAAGACCCTGGATACAAATAGATGGCATCATCCTTATAAGTATATATTAGAACAAACAAAAAATGCAACTTACTCTGCTATTGAAGTAATTTAACAAATTTGCTGAGTCTGGTGTCTTAAGGTTTCGATAATGGTATTCCTATGAAATGTTACTCGGCAACGAGAAAATACGCAACGAATGATTTTATGATGTTTTTAACTGTGGTTAATTAAAATTGTTTATAAATTAGTGTATTATCATAAGCTATAAACACACACAGTGTCTACTTATCGTGAATTATAAACTATTTAAATAAACTAAGAACACCTCATCAAAATTCATTCGGAAAAACTACACTTCGTGATGATCGAGTTCAAATCTTGAATTTTAATCTGGTTGCACGGTAGTGCAACCGCCAAGTTCAGCGCACTACCCAACCTTTTCTAGAAGGGCTTCGGCGTGTTTTCGGACCCCTCCGTTCTCCGGTTCTATGCATCACAGAAATGAGTTTAGGAACTTTTATTGGTCAATAGGGGCTTGATGAAGAGTATAAAAAAAAATCAGCGTTCTACATCTTTTTATCTCCGAGAAAATTGAATTGGAATATGACCACTTTTGGGGCTCACTCACTCACCGATCATCAAAATGTTCTATGACACCCACTTGATCTAGAATCTCGAAAATTGGAACACTGGTAGATTTTGACATACAATCAACATAAAAAATCCGAAAATCGAATATTTACTACGGGTTTGGTTTTAAATAGCTTGGCGCCATTTTTCAAAAGCAGTGTTGTTAATGTAAGTGAAAATTACTAGCTCGGGTGTTGCCTGGATTGCCGGCTCAGGTCTTGACTCATTGATCATTGTATAATACGTCATCATCAATCATTTCACAATGCCATGTGGCAACACTTGTAACTTCTAGTCAGTTTTTGTCATCGAGATATTAAGAGGTGGAGGCACTGATCTGAACTTAGAAATGGATCAAGCTTAGACACCCCTCTCTGATGCTTCGCGGAGGGATGACCTTGTTTTTAGAAGTGCCAGATTGGCGCTGTTTATCGCTCCGTATTTCGCTTCAAGTTACAGTGTCAACATATATTTTTTCCTTCTGCAGAGTGTGCGGAAGTCATAAATCCTTATCTGCCTACATGAGGCCGAAGAATGTGTCAACCCCTAGAGATCAGTGGGGGGTCAACGCTAGCTCATTAGGCAACTCTATTTACTAAGTTTTACAACCTTTTGAATGGGAGGGGGATTGGCAGATGTCAGTGGGAGATGGATGGATGAATGTCTGGGGTGGAAAAAAGTATTTTTTGTGTAAGTGGTTAACTTTAAACGTATTTATTTAGTACTGTATATGTGGATTTACTTTATTTTGCAATATTTTTAAGAAATGGTATTATTTGTAATCGTTGATAATACTAACGGGACATTCATTTGATAATTATCATCTAAATATAGAATACCAAACTGATATATATTGTAAAAAATAATAATTATAACATTTACCCCGATCATATACCTATGATAAGGGTTTGAAGTTTCGGTAGTTTTAATTAATATTCATTCATGTGATATATTTTAATTAAATTTAATTCATCCATTTCAAGTTTATAATAAATTACACCAATTTAATCATGTTTAATTACTTAAATTATGTTTAAGTCATCAAAATGATATTAAATCTATTAGCGCCGATTTTCGAAAAAATTACCACACGAAAATGATATTTATGCTTAAGTTTATCTAAATAATTAAGATAAAAAGATGATTATAGACCTGAACAATTTATGTAGAGAAAATTAAGTTAGCCTAAAAAAATGAAACATTTAAGTTAGAATTGAAATTTAGAAATGAAGGTTCTCATGGTATTAACACAGTCAGTGGTGAAGTATTATTTGGGTTAAGTATTAATTAAAAATATATTTAATTAATTTAAATTATACATAATAAATTCAAAATAATTTGTTTTCCGTAAATATTTAATTGTTACAATTTATAATACAAAAGTAAACAAATCTTAAAACACAATTTCTTTATAATTTTATGAAGAAAATCATCACAAAATTTTAAACATTTCATTTCCTTTTGTAAAAAAAGTTACAAAAAGATATAAAGTAATGTATTAAAAAATTGCACTTTTAATAACAGTCAATTAAATTGCATTTTTAATAACAGTCAATTATGAAGTAACAATATGTCATTATTGCAATACATTTAAATTTCCCCCACAGTATCAAAACAAATCATTAATACTAATTTAAATGCATATATTTATTATTTTTATACTTTTAATAATAAGAACTTAATGTTTTAAAAAAATCATTAATTATAGCTTATTTCAAATTTTAAATACCACATTTCGTCAGTTCCTTCAGATCGTAACAAAAAAAAATCATCTTTACAATTAAACATATACCTTAAGGGGACATGAATTTCTAGCTACAACTCGAAGTGCAGCAAAAACCACTCCAGGATCACTCTAAACGACCAAGTTAAGGGAGGAGTAGTTTGACAACCTTAACAATAGACCAGTGACACGCCAGACACTCCCCGCCGGGCTCGCTGTAAACCCCACACAATTATGTTCTGAACAAAACGAATCCTGCTTCGACATTGAAGAGTCGACTTTGGGTTGGATTGAAAAAGGTTTTTCGTGTGTATGGATAGCATTTTATCGTGTAGAGAGTTTGGATTTATAGATGGTATTCGAAAGTTTTTAGTTCCAGGAAATATAATTGATTATTAAGAAATATATGCTTAGAAAAAATATTTCTTTTTTGAAACAATTATTTTAGAGTTCTAACTAATTAAATTTCGTTATGATTTGTTTGTCAATAATAGTTTGGTTCGTAGGGGAATATCCAGTACCATTAAATATTCCTTCTGAAAACTGTCGAAATCAAACAGTATTTCAGAAGTAAAATTCAAGGACAGGAGAATGTTATAAATATTTCTTTTATTATTGGACCTCTATTATTTGCGAAGTAATGTTGGAAATTCAAACGAATTTTGAATTTAAGTTAAAAGTTATAATATTTTTTTTTACAAGAGCGTAACAACATCTTATTACCCCCCACACACGCACACACACACACCTCCCCCTATCAGGATTTGTTGTGGGTAGTGGGTATTCAAAGGAATTCAACAAGAACAATATTTACCGAAATAACATGTACCTATATGTGTGAATGAAAATTTTGGTATTTCCACAAAACAATTGATTTTGTTCAGACAAATTGTTGAAAACACCAAAATTAAAAAAAATACATGACGTTTGAACTTTTAGCTTAGATTTTATTAATTATATTTTGCATTTAAACTTATTTGGAAATAGACCTTTTTGATTAGCTTTTAAAATTTTGATTTTTGTTTTATACTAGATCGATCGATGCCATTATTTTGATAATAAATAACACTAAACAGGATGTTATATTTTTGACAAACATTTATTATAAGATTAAGAGGACTCTCTTTGGAATTCCACATCTTGAAATCGTAATGTTATTCCGACGGAGAATATTCGCAAGTCAATTACCGCCGCAATTTTATTAAAAGGTTACTAGTTTCTTGTATCATTGTAAAGAACGAAAGGAACTAAAAGGACAAAACTAATTTGTTTTGTAAAAATCACATATTTAGTATTTTTAATAATTTTTATAAGTTAGTAAAAAATGGAGTAACCATTAAGTTCTAATTTAAAAAAATTATTAAAAATACTAAATATGCGATTTTCACAAAACAAATTAGTTTTATCCTTTTAGTTCCTTTCGTTCTTTACAATGATACAAGAAACTAGTATCCTTTTAATAAATTTGTGGCAGTAATTGACTTGCGAATATTCTCCATAGGAATAACATTACGATTTTCAAGATGTGAAATTCCAAAGGGAGTGCATGGATAAGGATACATGAATCAAAATGAAAGAATAGGGATATATGATTAAAAAATAATTGACATTTTCTATCTTTCAAGAAAAAATAAAACACGAAAATTAAAAAAAAAACGAGCCAATTGGAAATTAAAAACTATAAAATATATTTTAAATACAGTTGTACATGATGCAGTATAATTCAAATGGTTTATTCACACAGTCGTAAGTCAAGGTATTTATTTATTTTTGATTATTTTTTTTTTCTTTTTTTGAATTTTCGTGTTTTATTTTTTCTTGGATAATATATTCAGGGTCCCGAATATTCATAGAACGCGTATATCGGGGATCAATAATCTCTGGTGTTAAACAATTAAAAAAGAAAGCTTCAAGTTTGTTTTTCATTTCTTTTTCCCAAAAGCCGTCATCTCTTAGAATTTTTTCTGTGTAAATCCCCAATGGTGTCCAGAGAACAAATATACAATAACTTCTTTTGGTTATTTGTAACTGTCCCTGAATTTGAAAGAAATATTTGTGCCTTTTGTTTATGAGTATGGTATCCGTTTTTACATCAAATTTTAAAAAACTGAATTTTTTTGATTTTATGGCGTCTTCTGGAGTAAGGTCTGAACAGGAAGATGGACATTTCACCTCAACAATGCCGTCGTCATCAATAAGACCGTCCGGAGTTGCTCCTAAATAAGGCAAATTAGGGTTGATAAATAAACCGGACGGATTTATTTGTATGTTCAAAGACTGTTGAACGTGATCAATTGCATCTTTTTCGTGCATGCGGCCGTACATCATGCTTGCATTATCAAAATGCCGATATAAAATGTCTTTGATGATATTTCCACAGCTGGTATGCTTCAACTTATTGCATATTTGCCCAAAATGGGATGCTGTCAGCCTTTTACGTCTTTCGTGCATCCATAGTGCGGAGTCTCTTTGTTCTTTGGTATTGGCCTCTATTTCCTTGCATTCTTCATCTGACAATTGCAAGTTTTTGAAGAAAATTTCTTTCTTTTCTTCAAACAACTTCGCGTCCATATCAGGTTTTTCGGCGTTTATTCCGTAATTTTTGTCTTTTCGAGATTCCTGAGTTGATGAGAAGAGCTTTGTTCGGCGGAATTTCATTCGATGTTTTTCTGTAGCGGCTCTCGCAGCGCTTCGTTTTTTATCGAATAACTTGGTGTACTTCCCTGGGCTGGAGCGGTACATGAACTTGTGCAATTTCGAACGTGCTAGTGGCGTATTGTAGGAAAGCACTGCAGCATTGCATCTGGTTTCATAAGATTTTCTTTTGCAGAAATTAATTCTTTTGCCACCAATAAATTTCGCAATCACTGAATTGAATGCTTCAGCAGAGTTATTGGATATGTCGTAGATAAGGCTTCTAGATTGGTCTGCTAAAATCTGCACAATTTCTTGCAGACGGTAGAACAGACCACTTTTCAAAAGAATGGGTACTTCATTTTTTTCCTCTGGTTTTCTTTCTTTGCAATAGTAGGGATCACACTTATCGTGTTGCCCAAAAATATGATAGGGGGCATTTAGTATATCTTTTCGGAGACTTTTAATGTTTTCATTCAATGGCTGCTCCTCTTTTTTTCTAAAGCGAATTGCACAATTTATGCCAAAACGTAGGCGTAAAATTTTATCTCCTATTTTTTTCCGTAAATAAACATCCTTATACTTACTTTCTTTTGCAAGTTCTCTTAATTTGTTACACATGTTCCTCAATAGGTGATTTTTACATTCAATTTTTTGTACTGTTATGTCATCGTAGGGATTATTATCTAAGATGCATTTATAAACATTGCTGTCTCCATCCCCTATAACTTTGCTATATTTCACTCCATATAATGGCATACTACTTCTAAAACCTTCCACTATTATATCCGACTCCATAGCAGAAGAATTTCCATCCCAGTTTTTAGAACAAACATGTTTTGCAGGAGTTGAACTCTTAGACACTCCTTTGGCACATATGGTACAATATTTATTTCTAACGCCGAAAAATAATACCTTTTTAGTATGATATCCAACAATCACCGCCTAGAAAAAGAAAAAAAAATAAGTACCAATAAAAAATAAAGTAAAATAATGCTTAATAATTATTTATGGTCATAAATACCGAAAATTTTAAAGGAAGGGGTATTCTGAGACTTCTGGGTGGAGCCCTTGGCTTCAGTTATAGAAAGGGGGGGGGGGGGGTATTTTGATAAATTTTAATTTATTTTCATAATTTTTTTTGTTATTAGTTTATTTTTCGGAAAATTTAGAACTAAACACCTATTAACATGAACAAATTGGTGCTGGTGCACACATAATTTGATTATTGGTATTATGCAATCAAAATTGAGGAACAAGCTAGGGTTTTATAAAGCTGCAAAAAACGTCTACGTTTTTTTAAAAGGTTGAACCCAAATGATGAAAAACAATTGGCGTAACATATTGAACATACAAGTTTTTTAGCGAGATATTTGATTAGATTATTTTCGGGACTTCATTTTTATTTCGATTTTAGTATTAATTGCTAAGTATTTTTCTCAATTCTTTTTTTTAAAACAAGTTTATCACAACTACTTCTATATATTATTAGTTTCAGAATATGATTTAGGTGCAATATGAATTGATTTTTAAAAAAAAATCAATTATACATGTACATTTAAATGTGTTCCTCACTTCTAGTACCACACCCGGATTTAAAAAATAGTAGTACCAACTTAGCATTGTAATTACTTAAATAAAAGGCCAATAAGAAATTGGCTTTTACATAACCCTTTTCTTTCATTTTATATAATTACCTAAGAATTTTGAAAAGGATTTTGTAATTCTAAACCAAAATCGTAAGTATTAAAATATATACATACTGCTCCAGATGGTGATGCATAGTTGTTCTTATACGATCTTTTGGCCCAGCTTCCATCTACTATGACAGTCAAAAGTGGCGTGCCAGACTTGTCAACATCTCCTCTTTCCATTGCCATTTTTTTTTCTTCTAGAACTGCTAGTTCCATTTCGGCAAACGCCGCTTTCTCCCATTTTTCTGACGCAAAATCGCTTTCTTTTTTATATGTACTAATTGGCATAGGGGGAATTTCCAAGTTTGACAAGAACTCGTTCATATTCGTAAATCCGCAACCAATAGCTATTATGCCCGAAGTTGCATCCGTGTTTATGTCCTTTTCCTTTGTTTTTTCAGTTTCTTTTACTGGAGGAAGCTCGCTAATTTTTGTAGTCCATACCTCTTTGTGAATGTTACACATAGCACATTTAAATTTTAGGCAACTATTGAGTCCTTTTCTTTTTTCTGCGATAATTTTCATGTCCGAAAGTGTGCATCCAAATGGACTGTGGTTATCTAATGATTGTAGGCATTTCACAAAGTATTGGATATCTACAATACGCCTACCGTCAATTACAATTTCATCTTCATTTTTAACGCATTTTCTTTTTGTCCGTGGTTCAATGTCATTTTCTTCCCTTGGTAATCTGTTTTCTGTATTATCTTCATTATTTATTTCTACTGTTTCATTTCTATCTTCAAATGCTTCGTTATCTTTGTTAATTGCTTCATTTACAACTCCTTCGACTCCAGATGTTTTCTGCCTGTATAAAAATTAAGATTTAAAAAATAATATCAGTAAAATGAATTCTTCAATTTCGTATGTTGAATATAATTATAAATAGTCTTAGGTGTGCTTGTGTGATCGATCAAACTATTAGGCTAAGTATTTATTACTGACTTAGATGGTTATATAATTCATAGTGAAATTGCCTCAAATTTAAAAAAAAAAAACACGTTAAAATTTCATTCTTGGAATCCACGCCTTTTTTCGTGTTTTTTTTTTAAAGTCGCCGCCTAATAATATAACTTATTTCTATTTTTTATTAAATTGTTTCACTAATGATTAAAAAGTATTTCTTAAATATCAAACTAACACGAACTTACTTCGTCAAAATTAAAGCAAACATTTAATTAATATTCATCTAAATAGTCTATCGTGAGCAGGAAAACCGCAGTTTCACCAAAAATTGAATGGGCCCTCTTTGCCACGAAAAGGGCTTTTTTTTTGCGTGCTTATTGTTTGTAGTAAAACAAAAACCAAGTTATTAGTTGAGATAGTGTGAATTTACCTTTCTGTATTATCTTCACAATTTATTTCTACTATTTCATTTCTATCTTCAAATGCTCCATTATCTTTGTTCAGTGCTTCATTTAAAACTCCTTCATCTCCAGATATTTTCTGCCTGTATAAAATTTAAGATTTAAGAAATAATATCAATAAAATGATTAAAATGATTTTTAAGTTAGTATGTTGAATATTTATTATTGTAAATAGCCTTAGGTGTACGTGCGTGATCAAACTATTAGGCTAAGTATTTTCCACTCATATTTAGATGGTTATATAATTCATAAGTAACCTTGCCCCAAATTAAAAAAAAATAATAATAATAAAAAAAAACAAAATTTTTCTCTTGGAATCCACGTTTTTTTTAAGTCGCCGACTATTTGTTAAATATCAAACTAACACGGACTTACTTTGTCAAAATAAAACAAACATTAATATTCATCTAAATAGTCTACCGTGTTCAGGTAAACTGCAGTTTCACCACCAATGGAATGGGCCTCTTTGCCATGAAAAAGCTCATGTTTTATTATGCTTTCTTTATGGTTGTAGTTATGCAAAAACCAAGTCATTAGTTGATATAGTGCAAATTTACCTTTCTGTATTATCTCCATAATTTATTTCTACAATTTCATTTCTATCTTCAAATGCTTCATTATCTGTGTTCATTGCATCATTTACCACTCTTTCGTCTCCAGATGCTTTCTGCCTGTATAAAAATTGAGATTTGAAAAGTAGTATTAATAAAATTAATTTTCTAATTTCGTATGTCGAATATTTATTATTATAAATAGCTTTAGGTGTGCGAGCGTAATCAAACAATTAGGCTAGGTATTTTCCACTCACGTAGATGGTTATATAATTCATTGCAATCTTGCCTCATATTTTTTTAATTTGCAGTAGTGTCACCACGTCTATAAATAATTTAACTGAACCTAATTATGGGCTAATTGAAAATGGAAAGGGTACGCCCGGGCTTACCGAGCCAATAAGGTGAATTTTTATTAGCAATCCAAAAAAAATAATTACTATCAATAGTTTACTATTAAAAAGTAAAAATTAAGTCAAAAAGCGATTTATTTCAATAAAAATATTCAAATTTCTGTTTCTTCTGAATAGTAATTAAACATTTCTAATGAGTAACTAACGACTAGATCCATAGAGTTATTGGATCCCAATAATACTCCATAGCCGAAAAATACTTCAGTGAAATAAATAGTAAGTTTTTGGTAAAATATGGAGTGGATGAGCCAAAAAAAGAACATAAAAGAGCGTGATGACACAGGAAATGCTTCTAACACATAAATAATAATAAAAAAATTTAGATAATAAGAATATATATTTACCTTTTCCTCCATTCTGCTAAATTCGCTCCTGTATTACGTTTCCTTTTTTTTGATAAATGCAAACCGTGTTTACCATAGCGGTAGCTCATGATGAAATACTGTATACAAAACAATTAAAAATTTCCGAACATAACATTTAGTGGTCTCAACATGCTGCCTCAAACTATCAACACTGAACGTATTGAGGTGTTGTTTGAGCTAGTGGGGAGAATTCCGAGAACTCTTCCACACCTGCCCCGAGACAAGTCCTTTGTCCACTTCAGTAGGGGGGGTACTCCCTTGCAATCCATCAATGTCACGAGCTTAGAGGCGGCAAAGATACGACGTGTTTTGAAAAGTTGTGAAAGCAGAAAAGATAAGTGTTACTATTTTCATAAATTACTCAAAAAGTTTAAATCCAAACTGCTTATAATTAATTGCAGCTAAAATAGAAACTCTGCAAATTGTAAATGCTTTTTGAAATTGTCTTTAAGTTAATTAGAATGTTTTTTATAAGCTGAAGAAAAAACGATGCTTTACAAAGGATTAAAACAATTTTCAAAAGCAATAGCAAGAATTTTGCTAAGCCCAAACGTAAATCTTATCAATACCTAGACATACCAACAAGTCCGGAAACAATAAGTAAAAAATTGTAGGTGCTAGTTATGAAAAACTGCATCTAATTTCTCCATAGGTTAACATGGGGGAAGTTAGTTTCGTTTTCGGAAATTCATGTCCCCTTAAATATAAAGCTTTCAACCATACCATCGAAACAAAGATTTATCTCTGATTAATAAAATTTTTAAGAAAATAAAAATCCCCTTACATGTACACAAGCACCATAGCGCAAAATCGAAAACGCAATTGAAGAGCTTAGTGGAAGAACGTGCTAAGTGGCAAAAAGGTGAAAACAAGAAAATGGGGTATAAAGATTTTCGTTTGCACTAAGATCTGTTGGAAACGGAACTTGTAAAGCATAAAAAATATAATAAACTTTTTAAGTTGATGATAAAGGAAAAATTTGTTATCGTTAAAAAAATTAGTAATATGTTCATTTACATAAACTTTTCCATTTTTTCAAAAATGTCACTTAGCACGTTCTTAAACTAAGCTCTTCAATTGTCAAAAGTCTTATCTGGGGTCAACCCCTGAGGTCAACCCACCCATCTGCCACCAACCGAGCGACGGCGACTTTTGGGGAAGACCGAAACGAGAAATTCGCCAAATTTGGCGAAAATTAGAACTGCAATGAGTGGTGAAAAACACCTATTTTAAAATAAATAAGAACCCAGACATATTTTTTCCTACAATCTACAACAAAAATATGATTGTTTGAACTTTACAGCAGATCTCTACACCAAAAACTCAATGCGCAGTAATTTTTTAAAAATGAGAAATTTCCCATAGAGTCCCATTGTAAAACGAAAATCTGGGGTGCACCTGAGAGAAAAAGATGACTTCGAACTCTCCCGTAGCGGGGGAGAGCTTTCCGCGTTCCATTAACCCTAGAGTTCAGTGGGTGGAGGGAGCATTGGCAACCCTGAGAAGGCACAGGACCTTGACACGTGACTCGTAGAAACCTAAATGTTTTATTTCCCGCCCGACATCTTTTCCGCATAGAATTTCAATGGCGGATGGTTGAAAGACATCTCTGCTGTGCATTAGTGATAAAAAATTTCCAGATTGTGAAGCCTTTTATGCTTTTAACCGCCACCAAACTTTTTTAAAAGGAAGTAATGTAACGTTTCACAGGTAAGCACCGTTATATCTACTTTATATTGCAGTTATATTTTTTATAATACGATTTTGTACTTAGCACTGGCTACTTGCTCTGTAAATGAACTAGAACAAAACTATAATATTGTTGTTTAATGATGTTTATTATTGAAATGGATGATTATTTAATAGTTTCTTAAAGTAATAATTTCAATAATTGACACTTATTGTCTCAATATAATGTTATTCGAGAGTTCTTTCGAAAATTTCTGTTTGGCGACCGATTGTTCGGTTTTGGCGCGTTCTATCGGACGTAAACTAAACAACAACAAAAGTAATTTATATTAGTTTATTAACTTATCAAAATATATGTATATAAGATTTTATACCAAGATTTGTTTTACTTGTTGCGGAAACTAATTAAAATTTATCTTAGTTCGTTTTGTATGTAGATTTTCATTGTTAAGTTGTGGGTGCGAATGCATCGTTTTTTTTAGTGAGGGTTTTGAGTTACGTGATTAGGAACTTAGTATGGATTTAATAAATTGAAAACTCAAAATACAAAAGTAATATCAGGTGCTTACAATTTGGTATTAAAGTATGAAGCTTGTAGTCTTGAATAGTACTTTTAATATTAGGAAATTGTGCAAAAAAATATATAAAAATAACTAAGCAGCTTTAAAAAATAACAATGTATAAGTAACTAGTAAACATATTCGTATTTTAAAAACTTAAGTTATATTTATGTATGCAAATATTTTTATAAACTGTATTGAGGAGTTTTGGTTTCGTTTTGTTTTAAATTTTAAAATATTTTTTTTTATTTAAATATATAAATGATTAAATTATGTATGTAAATATTTTTCTAAACTGTATTGAGGAGTTTTGGTTTCGTTTTGTTTTAAATTTTAAAATATTTTTTTTATTTAAATATATAAATGATTAAATTACTTATATAGTTTTTTAGCTTCATTTGAACTTATCTAAATAAATCCTAATATCGTAACATGTAAATTAATAAACTGTTGTGTATTTATAATAAAAACTAATTTTATTGTACATACGTTTTATTTTTTTAGTTTCCCAAAAGATCCTGAGGGATGTAAGCTATTGGTGTCAAAAATGAAAATAATTGACTTCGAAACAACAAGATGTAGCAAGATTTGTTCAAAGCACTTTTTATCAGAATGCTTTAATATTTCTAAGCTTGGAGGCATCATAAAAATTTTACCATTAATTATTTAAAAGATTTTATTGAATGACAAAATATTATTTCCATATTTTTCAAAAAAAAAAAATTGCTTGGAATAGTTTGAATATACATTAGTAATAAACTAGTATTTGTTAATGCAAAGTCGTTTGTAGTACTAATTTTGTCTGAAATGATGTAGAATTATATTGTTTTTGAAAAGAAAAATAGAAATTAAAGGAGATTATGTCTAAGGAAAATAAAAAGTAATTTATATGCAATTTAATTTTGTCGCAGTTACTCATCAATGTTTATACTATCAAACAAAACAAATTATTTTTAACATTTCTTTTTAAAAAATCGTTTCCAAATATATATATGTAAGAAATGTGATAGCAAAAATATTCCATTAATAGTTAAATTTCTAAATCAAACTGTTATAATAACATGCAAAATAAACCATATTTGATGTAGCTAGGTGCTTAAGAAGCTCCATTACATATAGGAAATACACTTAATTTTCAGGTTATTAAAATTTGCTTTTAATTTAATCAGAAATGTTATCAATAGAACTTGCATTATTATGTACCACGCTTTAGAAGACTTCCTTTTTTTTACATCGTATAATTAACTTTGGCAAACTGCCTTAAAAACTACATAAATAGTTTTTTATAATTTCAAACCCAAACCCTCTAAATGCTAACTTGTCGTTCCATCTTTGTAAAGACCCCATTTATAAATATAACTGTTGATTTTTGTCAAAACTGCCTTAAAAAAATGAAGAAAAAAAAGTAAAGTGCAAAAAAATGACTTGAAAACGCGAGATTTTTTTGGGAAATAAAATTGCGTTTTCCTCAACTATAATAACTTATAGTATGATATTTTTAGATTAATAAGTTATATAATGGTATTCGGTACTGATTTCGTGTTTGAAATCAAATTTCGAAAGACGCTTAATTGAAATACTTAGCAATACACGCATTGTAATCATTCCGATAAGCGCTGTGCGTGAAAAACTTCATTCAGGCGCCTGAAAGTAACTGATTCTCGCCAAGAAAAGGAGATTCAGTGCCAAAGAGTACTACCTTTTTCTACGAGTCACGTGATACGTTCTGGGACGCGTGCCGCCGAAGCTTTCCGTAGACTAGCTTCCTCCACCCCTTAGTAACTCGATGGTTTTTGTAAATAAAATTTAAAATCAACTCCTACTCTGGCGTGCTAATCACTAATGTTGTTCTAAGAATTGGTAGAATTATAATAAGATTTGGCGCCCTAAACGTAAAGCTTCCCACAAATAATATGGATAAGGTTGTTCAATCTAGAACTGTACTACGACGCGCTTTTACCCGGAATTTTAACGAAGTAATAGCGGGAAAGGAGTGCGATACTGCAGAAGAACGAATTGAAGTCGTGGCAAGTTTCGAAACCTTGAAACTCAAGTATGAGGAATTACTTAAGTTGGATTCTACAATTTTTGAAGGTATGCTGGAAGGTAAGAAATCTGAAGAAGAACTAGAAAAGGAAATGGCTTCCAGGGAAATTTATTTGAAAAACTTCATGAAAGCGCGTATGATGATTGAAGAACAGAGTAGGAGGACTGACGGCTCGGAAAGTGGTTCGGAAGGCGAAACTAAGAAGAGGACGTATAAACTTCCGCAGCTGCAACTGAGGAAATTTAATGGAAACATTAAGGAATGGTTACCGCTTTGGGCACAGTTTAAAAAAATACATGAGGACAGTACACTTGACCCAGCTGATAAGTTCCAATATTTGTTACAGTGTATGGAACCGAACACTAGAGCC
Source organism: Hylyphantes graminicola (assembly GCA_023701765.1). Taxonomy (NCBI): domain Eukaryota; kingdom Metazoa; phylum Arthropoda; class Arachnida; order Araneae; family Linyphiidae; genus Hylyphantes; species Hylyphantes graminicola. The sequence continues at coordinate 45,038,441 of CM043111.1, forward strand.
AAAGAACTGGTGGAAAGTTACCCGGCCACTGAGAAGAACTATCCTAAAGCAGTGGAAAGCTTGAAGGAACGCTTTGGTCAGAAAGATCGGTTAGTAGAAGTATATATTAGAGAACTTTTAACTTTAGTTATGCAAAACACAAACTCTCGAAATGCAGTTTCACTTTCTTCATTGTATGATCGTCTCGAATCTCATCTGAGAGCGTTGGACAGTCTGGGTGTTGTCACTGAAATGTATGACGCCATGCTTTTCCCTATGGTTGAATCGAGTATTCCTGGGGATTTGTTACGAATTTGGCAGAGACAGGCTAGTGCTGGGACACCCAAGGATAGACTCAAGAACCTGATGCAGTTTGTGAGGCAGGAGATAGCAAATGAAGAAAAGATCAGTACAGCTACTGAGGGGTTTGATGCCAAGAAGTTCAGGAAACCCATTGAAAAGAAGCTTTACCTGAAGAATGAAGATAGAATTTCTACTGCCACTGATTTGTTTGCCGGAAAAGAAGTTAAAGTAAATAGACTTTGTTGTTTTTGTGATGGTCAACATAGTAGCAGTGAGTGCTTTAAGGCCAGAGACATGTCGTTAGCACAAAGAAGAAAGGTTCTTTCCGATAAACGATGCTGTTTCAATTGTTTAGTTCCTGGGCACACTGGCCGAGTATGCAAGACTTTTGTTAGGTGTTTGATATGTCGAAGAAAACATACAACAATCATGTGCTCAGATTTACCCAAAGGTATTGCTGAAAAATACGAGGGAAAAACTACACACGAGGGGGATACTGCTCAAGCTAAAGTCTCGGACCAGTCTGTAGAATCATTGCACTCCAGTTCGTCAGGATTAGGAAGTCCTGAGGTTTTCCTGCAGACGCTGGTAGTGAATGTGAGGAATTTGAATAAAAACAGACAAGTTCGTGCAATAGTTGATACAGGAGCACAAAAATCCTACGTCTTGAAGTCGACTGCAGTGAAGATGGTTATGAACCTATTAAAGAAGAATTGTTCAGTCACAGATTGTTTGGTGGCGAAGTCACAGAAGCGTGTCAACACAAGAGCTATAAAATATATCTGGGAAGTTTGGACGACAGTTACCAGTGCAGTTTGGAAGCACTAGACCAAAGGTTATTTGTGGTGAAATACCTACCATTGAGAATGGGTCTTGGATTCGAGAACTGAAGTCTTGGAATATTAATTTGACAGACATAGAGAAGACACCTGGTCCTATTGAAGTTCTAATTGGAGCTGACGTCGCAGGGAAACTTTTTACTGGTCAAAGGAAAAAATTGAAGAATGGTTTAGTTGCTATGGAAACAAAGCTAGGTTGGACATTAATAGGAAAAGTCCCTAAAACCCAGAAGGAAAGGAATGAGCTCAACAGTGACAACAATGTTTGTAGAGCAGGTTAATCTCTCCAATCTATGGAATTTGGAATTGTTAGGTATTAGAGATCCTGTGGAGCAGAGAAGCACAGAAGAAAAGAAGCAAGCAATTTTGCAACATTTTGAAGAAACAGTTTCCCAGGGTGAAGATGGAAGATTTGAAGCACATATGCCCTGGAAGATTGGTCACCAGCCCCTGCCTGACAACTATGATTCAGCAAGGGGGCGACTGGAATCCACTACTCAAAAGCTGAAGAGAGATAAATTGATGAACAGATACCAGGAAGTCTTTGATGAATGGTTGCAAGATGGAATAATAGAAAGGGTTCCACAAAATGAAATATCTGAACCAGGACATTATTTACCCCATCGACCAATTTTAAAAGAAGATAGTACAACCAAAGTTCGTCCTGTGTTTGACGCTTCTGCAAAGTCACCTGGCCATCCTTCTTTGAATGACTGTTTGGAAACTGGAATTAACCTGATAGAGTCTATTCCTACTTTGCTGACCAAGTTTCGGTCTAGGAAGATTGGTGTAATATCTGATATAAGGAAAGCGTTTCTCCAGATTAGGCTCTTTAAAGGTGACAGGAATTATTTGCGTTTTTTGTGGTATGACGTTGAGGGAAACCTTATTGTTCTTCGTCACAATAGAGTGGTTTTCGGCGTCACATGTTCACCATTTCTGTTGGAAGCAGTTATTAAGCATCATTTATCTCAAGAGTGTATAATGTGTGAAAGTGGAGAAAGAAATTGGCACCCGTCAAACATTGAAAAGCTTAAAGATAGTTTCTACGTTGACAATTGTGTCACTAGTGTCGATACGGAAGAACAGCTGCACAATTTCATTGAAGAAGCAACTGCAATTATGGCAAAAGGACAATTTGACTTGAGAGGGTGGGAGCACACTTGCCTTAATGCATGTATTCCAGGATGTTACGAGTCAAAGGTTCTAGGCATATTATGGAACAGAGATTCTGATACTTTGAAGATCACTTCAGATTGCTTGGAAGTTGATGGCAGTACTACAGTTACCAAGAGGAAAATGTTAGCAGCTGTCAATAGAGTTTATGATCCGGTTGGTGTTGCCTGTCCTTTCACGTTGCGTCCTAAGCTTCTGTTACAGTCAACTTGGAAGACCAAAGAGACTTGGGATACAGAGCTACCTGCTGACCTGAAAGAGGACTTTGTAAAGTGGACTAAAGATCTTCAATATAGGACAAATAGAGATTCCCAGATGGTTTGGAGGTACTGAAGGAGATAGAATTAGTCTGCATACCTTTTGTGATGCTAGCAAGTTAGCATATGCTGCAGCGGTGTTTATCAGATGCGAAAAAGTCACTGGAGTAACAGTTCAATTGGTTCAAGCCCGAAGCAGAGTTGCCCCAATTAAGAAAGTAACCATTCCCCGACTGGAGTTGCTCGCAGCTACAATTGGAGCAAGAATGCATTCATCGGTACTCCAAAATCTGAACATGGACAATGTGGAATCCTACCTTTGGACTGATTCTACGACAGTCTTAGCCTGGATTTGTCGAGCTGATGAATGGGGAGTTTTTGTCAACAGTAGAGTAAATGAAATAAAGCTATTGACTTCTTGTGAGCAGTGGAGACACGTCCCGGGGATTCAGAATCCAGCAGATCTACCATCGCGTGGTTGTGACGGAAGATGATTAATACAATCTCGATGGTGGGAGGGTCCAGTCTGGTTGCGGGAACCCATGGAGGCTTGGCCATCAACTAGTACTGATGAAGATGAACAACAAATTTCACTTGAGAGGAAGAGATGTGTTAGATCTACCCTAATTGTGATTCCAAATCAAGAGAAGACAGATTTCTATTACTTTTCTCATTACCCAAGCATTGTGCTTATGTTTGGTTGGATTCTGCGTTTTGGAGGAAATGTCGCATTGCCAAAGAACCAACGGGCTAAAGGACAATTGTCTTGTGATGAATACGCCAAGGCTGAACAAAGACTGCTGAAAATGGTACAAGATGAATCATTTACAGGCTCAAAGGATCCAAAGCTATCAAAACTGTACCCATATGCTGATGAAAATGGTGTTATTCGGCTACAGACAAAGATTTCGTGTAGAGAAGATTCCAGAGATTTTCGACATCCAATAGTTCTTCCTAATCACAAGCATCCAGTGGTTTCTCGTCTGATTATGGACATTCACAAAAATCATTCTCATGCTGGTAGTCAGATGATGCGTTCAATTCTGCAAGAGCACTATTGGATACTGGGTGGTTGTCACACCATACGAGCAGTCATCAATCAATGTCAAGCATGCAGGAGGTTTAAGGCAAAGAAATTGGAAGCTGTACCAAACCCCTTGCCTGACGACAGAGTACGAGAGGCTAAAGTATTCGAAGTGCTGGGGATGGACTTTGCTGGGCCTCTGTACGTAAAGACTGGTGCAAAGATGTCTCAAAAGGTGTGGATTTGCCTGTTTACATGCGCAGTATACAGGGCCGTGCATTTTGAACTTGTTTCCTCCTTGTCAACGGATGCTTTTCTTCAGGGTTTTAGAAGGTTCATAAGTCGTAGGGGAAGACCAAGTATTGTGTATAGTGACAATGCGACCAATTTTACTGGAGCCTCCAATGCTTGTGACCAAGTTGATTGGGATAGGATAAGCAGTTATAGCATGGTAAGGAAGATCCGTTGGAACTTTAACCCTCCTGCAGCTCCCTGGTGGGGAGGTTGGTATGAACGACTAGTTGGCGTTCTTAAACAGTTGCTTAGAAGAGTACTTGGAAATGCTGTTTTGGGTTATGAAGAATTGCAGACGATACTATGCGATTGTGAGGCTGCTGTCAATAAAAGGCCTTTGACTGTTATGACAGAAAATCCTACAGATCTTGAACCAATCACTCCAGATACGTTTCTCAAAGACCTAGATGAGGTGGGTAAACCAGATTTGGATATGATCGAGATAAGGAGCATGAACAAAAGATTGAGATATCGTGCAAATCTAAGAGAGCTGCTGTTAAAGAGGTTTAGGATTGAATATCTTGGCCAGCTAAAGATGCAATTTCCGAAGTTAAGATCAAGAGAAATAATGTTGGATGAAATCGTTCTCATCAGCTCCGATAATAAGAAAAGGTGTGACTGGCCACTTGCTAGAGTTATTGAGTTACCACCTGGCAAGGATGGAAGAACCCGAGTAGTGCGACTTAAGACTCAGTCAGGTGTTTTACTTCGTCCCATTCAAAGGTTGTACCCGCTTGAAGTTTTAGATCATCAGCAGATTGTTGAAAGTAAATTACCACCTGTAATGCCAATTAAGCATGACACTTGTTTGGAAGCAGAGACATAACATAGAGTGGACTGCGCATTAATAGTAAAGCAGCTTAGGGATGGAAAACCAAAACCGGTTTTCAAAAAACCGGTGGTCCCGGTTTTGACTGAAAACCGGTTTTTTTTGTATGAGGCCCTTTGGAACCGAAAACCGGTTTTTTAGGGAAAAACCGATGGAAAATGGAAAACCGTTTTTTTCTGGAAAACCGCCATCCCTTGCAGATTAGCATTATGTCCTAAACATCATAAATCGCCAAGAGGGGAAAGGTTGCTACATATGGCAACTTAACGCTACCGTTTCGTTACGAACTATTCCAAATTGTCGCCAGACCTAAATATCAGCTAGCAAACCGAAGTGGAGACTACCATCAATACCCAAGTCACGTGGGTTTCTACCAATCACGGCAGCTTGAATTTTTTTAATGTTTTTGCAGACGATTTTTTGAGCATTGTTGGTATTTTTCTCTTTTGGCTTTTATAATAAATATTTAATTACATTCTTTTAATCTCTGAGCATGAATCGTGAATGTTCTACTCTTAATTCAGTAACGTTTTGTGCAAGATGCCAAATGCTTGTGAATTCCTAATTGTAAAGAGGGGTATAAAAAAGGATTAGTCACACTTCACGGGTAAAATTTATTTAGTTCTGCATACTTTTAGTAATTGTGTGTTCTTCATAAACTATAATTTCTATCGAGGGAATTTATTCTAAAAGCTCTTTTATACTGAAGAATCATATCCATGATTAAATCAACGTTGTTAGAACTCTAATTATAATAAATATTTTGGGCCAAGTCAATTAAATTAATGGTCTGAACATTAGACAGCTTAGAAGTAGAATATTTTTTTACAATTTGGTCAAAACGAAACCTGTTTTTGCAATCGTGTTTGAGTTATTTATATTTAAAAAGTAGAACATTTGCTGAATTTGGAATATATTGATGTGTTTTAGAAAGTTGATTTATTCCAGGTGAAATAAAGGAAGAAGCAATATTTAAAAAAAAAATGATTTTTTTTAAAAATCGGACCTTTAGAACGAAAGTTATAGAGACGGCAGAAAATGTTCACCATGTCAATTACCAACTTATATTACAGCAACACTCTACATAAACCTACTAATGTTCTTTTAAATTAATTTTTAATAAAGAGTCCACATTCAATTCAAGTAATCTTAAATAGACTCACAAAATCAAAGAAATAATCTGATATCTATTAAGAGGATCTTAAAATACTAGCGATTCATCCTTGCTCCTTTCCAAGCTTCTTTATCATAACATTAGATTGTCGGCCTCTGTGTTCAGGTCGTTGTGGAAAAACTCGCCATAGATGCGAGCCAAACGTGACACAGTCATGTGACTGTGTAAAGGCCGTATCACACGAGCGATTTTTCAGCAACGGCAACCAGCAACGCAACTTTCTCCCTCCAATTTCAGCCCCCTAAAACTTGTTAAGGGGTTGCCAGAGAAGGGGAAGATTTCTCTTTTCCGATTGTCACAGCTAAAACGGTATCTCTACAGTAGGCGACAATTTATAAAAAATCGGACCTTTTTATTGATTTGAGTTTTATTTTATCGCATGGGTATGATTTCTCTATCTAAGAATTATTAGTTTTTTCTTTCACACTATTGTTTAGTGGCGGAAATGATCCACGCTTAAAATTGAACTAAAAGCTGTGACAAATGATTTTTCCCCCTAAGATATATAAATAAATCTTGTGGAATTGGCTAAAAGTAACAGTTTTCGTTAAAAACAACAGCTTTTCAACATTTTTTATCGAAAAATGAGAAGAAATGTTAAATGAAAGAGTTCTATTTCCTCTTAGTGTCAATTAGCTTACTGTACTTCAGGTTAAAAATCCAAATATCGTGCTTGTAAAATAAATAAACAACAACTTGGCGTAATTTGACTTGAAGATTTGGCTTCAACCAAAACAGAACCGTGACGTCAGTGTAGCGACAGCCACCGATTCACCTGATTGGTTGTTGCTGCAAGGGTTGATCAACTCAGTCGCGAGGAATCGACAGAGTTGCCCAAGTTAGGGGCAACACCTACGTCATAGCACGTGGCAATTTCCACCAATCATCTTTGGAGCAGAGGTTGCGTTGCCGGTTGCCGTTGCTGAAACTCGCTCGTGTGATACGGCCTTAAGTTAGATGTTTAGGACACTTTAGGTTTGCCAATGCGCAGTCCACTCTATGTTATGTCTCTGTTTGGAAGATACAAAATCGAGTCTAGTGAAGGACCAGCAAGGCAAAAAGAGACTATCAAGATATGGACGTGTAATTAAAGTACCTGATAGATTCATGTTTTAGAACTTTAAAAGTTTTAAATTATTTTATTGTTCCTAATGTTTTATAGTATTAATTTTAAAGTGTTTTAATGTTAGCTGTTCAAGTTCCAAGTTTAAATTTTGATGCTAGTAATTAGTATTTAGTAGTTAAGTTAATTTCTGTTTCAATTAACTTAAGGTGGGAGGATGTTGTTAATGTAAGTGAAAATTACTAGCTCGGTTGTTGCCTGGATTGCCGGCTCAGGTCTTGACTCATTGATCATTGTATAATACGTCATCATCAATCATTTCACAATGCCATGTGGCAACACTTGTAACTTCTAGTCAGTTTTTGTAAATAAAATTTAAAGTCAACTCTTACTCTGGCGTGCTAATGTTGTTCTAAGAATTGGTAGAATTATAATAAGAAGCAGTTTGCAATCCTCTCATACGTCGATATGATAGTGGCGATTACTTGAATCGCCAACAATTCAAATAGCTATTTACCTTCGGATGATACGAGATAGGTTTTTCAAGTGTGAATTGAGCACACGATATTACTAATGGAAAGTTTCAATCATCATTTTGAATAAATTTAATGGTTTTCAAGTGCAACACCTGAACTGGCAACCTGCTCCCTGTTTTATAATGAGTTATGGTTGTTTGGTAGTAGGAGGAGTTACATCGCTAAAGGTCTATATATACTCAATACGCATATGAGCAATGGCTGGAACCCATGATTTACAATAGGCAAATGATTTGTTTGTTTTGTTTTAGTTGGAATAACATCGCACTAGAGCGACACAAGGGTTAATCAATTCTTGCCCTATTATTTAAAATAAAAAAAATAGATACCAGAGTCCAAACACACAAATCATGAAGTTATATTGATAATTATATTCCGTTTTGACAGTTTACCTAAAAGCAACTATTCGGGTTTCAAACTGTAATTGGGGTCAACAACAATTGTTTTCGCCAAGGGTCATGTAAGTCATTTTGATCGCAAAATGATAATAAGGCCGTATACAGCGCGTTTAAAAGTTTATGGACAACTATTTTTTTTTACTTCAGGAGCCAACTAAACGAGTAAGAAGTTCTAAGACGTTGTTTTGTTCATTACTGACGAAGTACCCATGATTTTAAGTAGTGATAATTTATTTAAAATAATTAAAAACTGTACTTTTGTCAACAAGCAGTAGAGAACGAGCAGTAAAATGAAACAGTACAAGATTTAAAAATAAATGTATGGACATTCGTCAAATATAGTTTTAATTTTATATATCATGTTTACTTAAACAAGCGGATTGTCCTCTAAAAAAGTTAATATTTATAAAACAATTGAAAGTGTCGTATTTAAAAATAAATGTTTTTATTTAAGTACATATTTAAATTATTTATTTACTATACTTACAAAAAGAAGTGAAATCCAAGCAAAAACCTCTCGGTAAAAGAAGGCCAAGTTCTTAAAAAAATATGGCCTGGCCTTAAAAAGAAGTGAAATCCTGAAAAAGGTACCAAGTTCATTAAAAGTTACTGATGTGGTATTAAACACCAAAACATTTTAGTCTTTGATCATTCTTATGTTTACCACATTCAAGCAAATTCGTACTTGTGTTTGTATAACTTGGCCATTACGCATTTTTGAATAAAAATAAACAAGCCATTAAAGGTATTATGATACATGATTATTCATTACTGTACAACTCGATTCAAACGGTCCAACTTTATTGCGGCCGGTACCAAAAGTAGTAACTATTTTATCACAAGTTCAATATAATGGAAGTTTAGAAATTTGTTTACGACACTTATTAAAAAAAAAAGTATAAAATACTGATGCTGAAAAGAAGTTATATCAATGTTCAAATATTCATTGAAAATTTTTTTCGAAGAAAAAAAAAAGAGAAGGCCAAGATTACTCTGCTTGACCACTAGGCAGAAAACAAAGCTTATTAAAATAAAACTTTGTTTCTGTTAGGCCTCTTTTCTTGTGTGGCTTGAAACCCTTAAAACACTATACCTACAGGAATACTTTCATTTCAATGTTCAATAATTTATTGGTTACACCCATCCCTAGTGCAGAAGGTTCAACATCCCATAGTGCAAAAGGTTCAACAAAATTTTCACAATGCGTAATGGCCAAGTTACACAAACACAAGTACGAATTTGCTTGAATGTGGTAAACATAAGAATGATCAAATACTAAAATGTTTTGGTGTTTAATACCACATCAGTAACTTTTAATGAACTTGGTACCTTTTTCAGGATTTCACTTCTTTTTAAGGCCAGGCCATATTTTTTTAAGAACTTGGCCTTCTTTTACCGAGAGGTTTTTGCTTGGATAGCTTTTTAGGGAAATCACCAAAGAGAGGGAATTTGGATGAAACGCGATAGCGGGCCAAACGGGATCTGTCTCCAAGGGACCAAACTAGTACTGCTAAGTAGCACATGACGATATATATTTTCCCCATTATCTGAAAGATAAAGCAATAAGGAAACGTGTTTTCTTTCCAAGGAGGCTACTTTTCTTCTCAAATAACACTGAAAATAATTTTGATAGAAAAAAAAGTTGGGGGTTATAAGGGTTATCTTTACAAAATATGCATTCTTTTTTTATTATTTTTTTTATTTTGTGTGAATCTTCAAAATCATTTAGATTGGAAAATATCCTAAACAAGTAATACTGCTACTTGATTTTACAGAGCAACGATCTATTTGTAACAATGCTGCAGTTATTAAAATATTTTTATCTATTAGATTGTAATTAAGTAGGTACAAAATGTATATAAAATTTTAATCGCTTATTTCAATGTTATAAAATGTATAAAAATGACATTTTTATTGTTGAGATCTTGGTTGCAGTATTTGAGGATGCGTTTATGTAAACAAATGCCCTACAACTAACCCCCTATTACAGTGGCGGATCTAGGATTTTTCTGAGGGAGGGGCGCACCCAAAAACTTGCCTGAAACCCCAACTATGCTATCACAAAAGCAGGACGCAACTAGAAAAAATTTCTGGGGGATGGGAGGGGAGTTAAATTTCATCATTTTAGTTTTTAATTAATTCTTTTAATTAAAATTATTGTATTTTCCATTTCCATTATTTTATTTTTGATTTACATTATTTATTTTTGATTTAAATAATTTTTTAAATCTAATTCTAAATGGTAAATACATATTTTTACTGGTATTTTTTACTAATTACTACTTATGAACTAACATTAGTTTTTACTTTACCTAACTAAAGTTTACATTGTTAAATAGATTATTGATGAACAATTTAAAAAAAAATAAGTGCAACAAAAAGGAAAAAATCAATTAATGGGAATGTTTCGGATGATGGAACGCTCTTTTCACTTTTCTATGTACTGCAATTGCATTGGTTGCTTTGGTTTCACTCAAAAAATGACCGAAATAGATGAAGTAGACAATATTCTATGCTAACAAATGTTTTGAACAAGCAACAGCACAACAAGAAGTTGGCATTAAGTAGCTAACATTTATAAACAAGGCAAACAATGACTATATCTTGAAAATAGCATAGTTATTCGAAGTAACTATTAAATTAAATACGGACATGTGAAAGCTCAGCTATAAAATAATCAAATGATTTATCATTTTAAACTTCACCGAAGTTATATTTTTAGTTTATTTAAGGACGTCGTACAGGCGCGAATCACCGATGTGAAACAATTTTCAAATTGTATGCATGTATGCCGTTATATAAAAATTGCAACTTGATTTTAACTTAAGGTGTTTAAGTTCCTATTAATATCCCAAAAATAACTGCCGAACAATTAACGGCCCGTGCTGCCAAAAAAATGTTCGATGATTAGCAATCTGTGTAGAGGGTGTGTGGCGATTTAATTTTGTCTAAATTTTTCCTTCAATTTTGTTTTCAATAATAAAAAAAAAAACGGTCATCAGGTCTTGAGGAGGGGGCGCGCGCCCCCCGCGCCCCCTGGCTGGATCCGCCACTGCCCTATTAGTTAATACAGCTGCAAACATGATTAAGTAATTATCATCGAGTATTTTCTTGTGTATAGTCCTTCTTACAGTAGAGTTCCGGTCATCCGAAATTCGGCTTGATTTCCGTATTTTTATTTGCGTGTTAAAAAATGAAATGCATGCATAAATAAATGCACAAAATATAAATACGTACTTACGAGCCGGATTTCCTTCTCAAAATATGCAAGATTCTTTTTTTTTACTGATTAAATTTGGTTCGTTTCAAAACAACCCTGCTTTGCTCGACGATGAGATATTTTTTATTCCTTGGGGTAATTTCCCAAATAAAGCCATAAGTCTCAACAAACCATCCCTAGCCTACCTTCTTTTAAACAAGAGAACGTCTGAAGTACTGGTTTCATTTTGCGCTTCTATGTGTCCAAGGGCCTGATCTTAAATTTTTGTAACGAGGCAAATATTCTATGACGTCAATTTTTCTCTTCTCCATAGCGTTTTGCTAAGCATGAAGCAGATGATTTCCGATTATCCAAAACTTCCTATGAAATCTCGATTAACCGAAAGTGCTTCGATGCCGTACCTTTCGGATAAGCGGGACTCTACTGTATTAAATACTTGCCCCCCCCCCTCCTCAGTGGCTCCTGCTTTAAATCTGTAGAGTCGCAGGTAACGACGGGGTTATCACACTCGAAGCACCGCTGGGTGCTAGTTCTTGTGTGGACCTCGACACTTGGCCAGGGTTTTAAATTACAAGGCGTAATTGTTAGTTTTAAAGCTCCTAAGGGAGGTTCGATATAGGTTGATGGAAATTATTAAATTATCAAATTACTTGTGTTGGGTTAGGTTGCAATATCGTCACACTAGAGCTGGACGAGATCTATCGGTGGCTGTGTCATAATTTAGAATCACAGTCAAGTGACGATACGATACCTGATAAAAAGAGAAACAAAATTCTTGTGTCCAGTCAATCAACCCATTTATCAGTCAATAAGCTATTTATCTGCTCGCCGATAATTTTGTAATAGCTTTAAAATGATGTAGACCTAAGTCATTTAAACAGCTGCATGAATATTTTTTGTATTAAGAAATGTAAAAAATGTCAAGTTTCCCATTTTGTAAATATAAAATAAAAATATTTTTTAAATCTAATTGTTGAAGACGTTGCTATTCCAAGTTTTTTACACATACAAATAATAAGGATGTCTTCTCTATCCCGTTTCGTCGAACCAAGGTTTGCAAAAACGGGATATGCAAGAGATTTTTAAATATTTGTTTTACAACTTCATGATAAGTAAAATTATTATAATGTACACGTTTTTGTGTACTTGAGAAATTTTGTGTAGTTTGGGTCAAAAGATATTCCATAGAAAAATAATAATGGAATCCTGTTTTATCCCACTCCAGGCCTCCCAAATAAAAAAAAAAACCCTTGAAAAAACACCCACCTGCACCACTGTGAATAATGTTAAAGCTTTACCACACTAGCACAAACCCCGCAAACTGCGCCGGCGCTGCAACTAAGATTCCAGGTTTCCCAGAAAAGCGGCGGTCCACGTGTTTTTCTTTCACAACAGTTCCATATCTTCTGCCGGGAACATCTTCTCTGATTGCTCGCGCATTTTTGCGTTTCCATGGTGTGAAAAGTGTCGCCATGGCGATACTGAAGCGATGCTGTTGTTGGAAATCTGTGAGAGATGGGAGCTTTGCATGTGGAATTTATACAATGGTAAGATTTTCTTTAGAGTTGCAAATCAATTGAATAGTTAAACTAGCTTTTCATATTGATTTCGAAATTTGATGTTATCTGGAAATATACTATTTACAGTTAAGTTTTTTTTTTTATTAAATTTACTTTTCCCAGTAAAATAGATATTTGATTATTTTGTACTGAAAATGGGATTACTAGAAAGTACAAATTTCACTCATAGATTTTAACATAAAATGAGGGTTATCAAGAATTATAATTTTTATTCAAATGTTCTTAATATAGTTTGGTTCAAAATAATACATTTCTCGTAAGTGGATTTTCAGTTTAGATAGTGTTATAAACATTCGTAAACAACGAAAAAAACCGTTATATTTTGTAGCTGTGCGTCTAAATTTGATTAGAAAAATAGTATTTGTAGTTAACCCAATTTTTAAAGGAATTAGTTTCAGTGACAGCTGGTGCAATTATACATTGCTTGATATTTTTAGAAAACAACTATTCAGTTTTATTTTTAAAATGAAGCAATAATAATATCTAGAGAAGAACATTTGGTGACTAATAATAAAATACTTGAAATAATGCTCAAACACAAAAAACTCTCTCTCTCTATTAATTAGTTTTGTTATAACGTAAATTCTTTTTGATACGTATGTATTTTGATCAATGATTTTTCCCTTAAATTTTTCGGTCAGTTTCTATTGTTGAAGTAATAAGCAAAATAAAATTTATAAGTACTAATATCTTGATTATATCTATTCAAGTAACCTAAAGATAAAACATATGTCATTAGAGATTGAGGATAAAATATAATTCTAAATGCTTGTTTGAACATTTAACCTTCTGAACGTTAGACTTGATATTTTTCGTATATTTCACACTAGTGTTTCTATCATTGAACATAAATTTCGAAGTTAATTATGTAAGAAACTGTTACTACTCTCCGGAACGGGCGAAAAAAATAAATTGGCTTTAGACTTTTTTTTAAATTCCAATTTTGCTATTTTTGAGTATTTTTTTTTTGTTTTTATATACTGTTTAATTTTATTATGGAATTTCATATCATTTCACATTCCGAAGTACATTACATTGCGTATACATTCCATCACGAAGGAATAAAACTTTTGTTTTTTAATTTGATTATTGCAAAAAAATGCAGTTTATAAAAAAAATCTGAGCGGAATTTTAATTTATCCTATGTTTCCTTTTTTACTTTCAATAAAAACAACTTATTAAATTGGTTTTCATATTTTTGCAAAAGAACATTTTTAACTTTTTATGTAGTCCATTTTTATTGTTTAAGTGCAAATATATTTTGTAATAAAAGTTTGGGGAATTCTAAGTCGTTCTAGAAAGTTTTAAAGTCGAAATTGTGTTTCATATTTCCATAAAAAATAATTTTTTACAAATAAGATTAAATATTAGATTTTTATTTTAAAAAAAATTAGACTACAGCAAATCTTTCTTTCGTAAAAATGCCGAATATAAAATTCCAACTATTCACAAAATGAAAAAACATATTCCCCGACAAAAGCTCGCTATGAACTAAAGCTAAATGATTCAACTTGCATGAATGAATTACAACGAAGTGAGTGAAAAAATTCATAAATAATGCAAATAATGACATCGGCTACAAAAAAAGAGACAACAGAACTTTTACTATATTTGGGAGACTATATATTTTAAACTTATAAATTTAGATACAATTTTCTCATATACGCATTACTTACTACAGTTTTATGCGACGCTGTTGCTAAGATTGCCGTGGTCGTTAAAGCTATTCATTTTCGAAATAAATTTTTAAAAAATTTACTAAATTATATTTAAATGTGCTTCAAAGTCTAACTAATTTAATAATAATAATCATACGTAAGTGATAATTTTTTATAAAATAGTACGTTTTCTAGGCATATTTTTATTTAGAGCACAGCAATACTTTTACGCATACTTTTAATGTAGCGCGTTTTTCAAATACATGCAAAAACTGCATAAATTATAAAATAAAAATATGCAATGGAACTAATTTTACTATTGCTTACTGCGTCAAAAAATAGACTTTTTGCTACCTCAAACCTTATTTCCCCAAGTAGCATAAATAATTAAAGTCACAAGTTACGTATATGAGGTAATTATTCAGCATAAAGCAGTAACAAAGCGGTTTCTGTGTAAATAATTTAACGCCTGCCTCTATTATTGTGTGGTTCTAACTGCAATCCGAGCTAAATCTATGAGGTTGGGCAAGCACCAAACTCCCGAATGGATTTAGAGAAGTCCGGCAATTAAATGTTTCGTCCGGCGAACCGCAAATGATCTTGATGGATAGGGCGTCAGGGAATTGTTGTTACACTTGCTCAGATACCAGGCCGTATAATTAATGCAAAACAATAAGTTTTTTTTTCATTCTATACATTGTTTAATCAAACTAGAACAGTTTGACGGGCACGTACTTTTTAATGGGAAAACATTTTGTTTTGTTTAGCTGAATTGAAATGGTTGGTTGGTTGGTAGACATATATTTTCAGGCTCATGTGCTTGGTCGCAAGGACCCGCTTATAAACCATCGTCAAGTAGGACAACACAAGACACACACAAACACATATGACAGATGTTGCCATCTGTCGCCACCTCCACAATTTAGACATGTCCCTGAAGGGGAGGGAAATTTTCTCCAGGAACCTGTACCCATGGTGAACTGCGCAATGACCGACCACAGGACTTTCGGACCCAACAGATTTTACGAGCACGTACTCCGCATATACTCGGTAAGTCTTCAGTGGCACCGGGTCTCGAACTCTCAAACTTCCGATCTCGAGTCCGAAATCCTGACCACTAGGCTCTTTACAGCCCCCTCAATTTGTATATTATTAGTAATTTTAAAACATTTTCTTTAAACTGCTTCTTAGTATTGTAAAATGTTTGAAAGTGTGGCGAGACCCACCATCCTAGTCTTGTCTCAAGTTTTGCTGGCCTGCATCTACCATTGCCTGTAACATTTCTTAAATAAACCAAAACTTAAACTTATTCAACCAAACACTTAAAGTTTAATGTATCCGTTAGTTGATTTTTTTGCAGATATCTATGTTATATAAACCCCTTTCACCAGGGGCTGTGAGGCGCCCTGTGGTCAGAGTAGCGATCTACGGATCGGAAGGTCCCGCGATCGAAACCTGGTCGCTGAAAACTCACCGAGTATATGCGGAGTACGTGCTCGTTAAATCTGTTGGGTCCGAAAGTCCTGTGGGCGGTCATTGCGCAGTTTCCCACGGGTACAGGTTCCTGGAGACTATTTCCCTCCCCTTCAGGAACATGTCTAAATTGTGGAGGTGGCGCGTGATAGATGGCAGCATCTGTCACGTATATGTGTGCACGTGAGTGTGTGTGTGTGTGTGTGTTGTGACTGTCTTACTTGACGAAGGTTTATAAGCGGCTCTCTGAGCAAGCACACAAGCCTGAAAATATATGTATATCAACCAACCAACCAACCCTTTCACCAGTTGTTATCAGAGCTTATTCACGCGCATAACTTGCTCATGTCAACAGTACTTTTGATGACGTAAATATGTAAATAAATAGTATAAATTTTATCTGCTACCATTTCCTTTATTACCAACGAAAGCATTCTCGCAACCTCTGAATAGAGTTCATGGAGGGCTAATTGTGACTTCTCCTATCAGGCCTCAATAGTTTGTAGGCCAGAAAGACCCTATTAAATTCATTGAAAGAACTTTTTCTTTTCAGCATATTCATTAATGTAGAGTATTTTCTGGTTTAAAATTGTTTTTAATTACACTATAAAATTATTGGTACAATCTACGTTGTATATTATATACTTTCCTCTTCCTAACTTTCCTAGAACTTTAGTGAATCTTACGACAAAACTTCCAGAGAAACACTTGGATTTAATTTTGGTTGGCACTTTCGGAGTAGTTACGGGCTTTTGTTTGATCGATTTTACATTTTCCAGCAGATTACGAACGAAAAAAATCTTTTGAAATATATACTTTCAAATATATACTTGAAATATATACTTTCAAATCCTTGCTCAATATAAGTTTTCTCAAATAGCAACGGCCTTTAACAAGCTAGTGCGAACTAAACTTATCAAGTAAATCAAACATCAAACTCCATTTCAATTTTTTCCATAGTTCTTGTTTTATAACTTTTCCAAATCAAAAATTTTATTCATATTACCATACTGTAGGTACCAGATTCGGCATTTTCAAGACATGGTTTGAAAAGGTAATTCTAAGTATAGGGGAGACCGAGGCAGTTGGCACAGTTTGGCACCTTAAAATTTTTCTATTTTTTTGGTTTGAAGATATTTGAAATATAAATAGAGGGTAATGTAGGTAAACCTTTTGGCCACAAATCACACCTACAATTGAGTAAATATTTTGTTGCCACTTTCTGCGAAAAATGTTTTTCCTTGTTCAGTCAAACTATGCCAACCTACCCCGATATCGGGTTTAGTTGGCATAGGTAGTGGGGTAAGTTGGCATAAGATGTGAGGCAAGCGTTTTTACTCGTCTTTATGTAAGGTGTAATTAGAATGAATGTTAATATGCTTAAAATTAAACATTCCATATGTCCTAGCGTCCTGGGCGGTAAATAATTGTTGGTTCATTACTGATTGCAGGAGGTTGAAAAATCATTATGTGGGTTGAAACTGGACGTTCGAGCCTAACTCGTTGCGGGGTACGTATTGAAAGTTGTGGGTGACGTTTTAGGAAAAAAGAAAAACAGTCAATACCTCCTGATTCTTTCGAGCCCCAACTTCTAGGATGTGAAATTTCATTAGCAACTGCATATTGATATGCCAACTTTCTTACCTCTTTTGGGCTCAAGCCGAAGTATATGTCACTTGCCTTCACAAGGTATTCACTCAAAGCAAATTCTTGTTCAGGAGTGAACGCCTGCAGCACTATCCCATATCTTCCAATTCCCTCTGGTACCCCTTGGGTACAATTCAATTTTCCTTTTCTGATCTTACAATACCGTGCGAGACTTCTAAAAGAGATCTTAAATTCATCCGCTACTTCTCTCAAACTTCTTTTTTCAAGTAAGTGTGCCTCAACAACTCTCTTTCTGTGATCTGCTGTCACTGTGGCCCTCTCAGTTTTTCGTGTATAGGTCCGCATAATCTGAACAAAAAATATTTACATTATTGTAAATGGGTAAGGCAGAAAAAGCGAGCTTACAGTAACCGTTTATTACACAATAATAACTAGATAACCGTTTGCTCGAAATCGAGCTGAAATTTGTATAGTGTTAAATTATGCCCATTTTAAAAACTCTGAGTTTGACAAAACTACGTAAAAGTATCTTAATTAAAAGTTAATATCTGTCCAGCCGTTATTGAGTTATGATTGTGAAAAGAAAACGCCTTGCTCTTTTATATATGTATAGATAAAAATAATTTATTATTATGAAGTAGCCTATACCTAATTAAAATTAGGTCGCTATGAATGTTGACATACTTATGTCTACTTACCCGTTGTTGCGGGGTTAGTTGGCATACCCATTACCCAGCCAGCTTATGTCAACTAGCCCCCAAGTAACTATGCCAACTAACCCCAATAGAGCAAGTAAAATAAACATGGCGACCAAAACAATTGTTTATCAACTACAGCAGAAATGGACTTGTAACCTCTTAGCTAAATGCCCAAAGATGCTAAAAACTTGTATATGTTATCCCTAAATGACTATACTACTGTACAAAACGACAAGTACTGAAAAATTAAAAATTTACTTCTTGTATGAAAATTACGTTTTCCATCCTTCCTCTAAAGGCAATGGCTGGATCCAACTGGCATTCTCATGCAAGTAGGACGCTTAAATGACGATCATGTGACAGGCTCAGTAGAGCTTTTAATTAACAGAGAATTTTTTTTAAATCACAATGCCAACTGACCCCGGTATCCCCTACATTTTATTCAAAGATGCAACTGAGAGAGCGAGATAGATTTTCTATTCAACACTTAATCAATCGAGAGATGGATTTTGTCGGCCTATGTTTTTTCATAGGCGACTAGAGTGTATGTCTGAAAGTGTCTATATGAGACTCGGCCGTAAGTGTCTAAGTGTTTTGGTCAATAGCGCCAGCAGTCTGTTGTCAGTTGTCTGTTTTTACCTTTTCAAACCATGTCTTGTGAAAAACGTGAATCTGGAATCTACATTATGGTTATATGAATAAAATTTTAATTTGGAAAAGTTATAAAACAAGAACTATGTTTGATGTTTTGATTAACTTGATAGGTTTAGTTCTCACAAGTTTGTTATAAGTTCGTTGCTATTTGTAAACATTTCACAAAAGCCCGTAACTTCTACGAAAGCGTTGCGCGGTTTCTCACGGGTAGAGGTCCCTGGAGACTATTTCCCTCCCCTTCGGGGACATGTCTAAATTGTGGAGGTGGCGCACGGTAGATGGCTACATCTGTCACGTATGTGTGTGCGTGTATATGTTGTGTCTGTCTTACTTGACGAAGGTTTGTAAGCGGTTCTCTGACCAAGCACACAAGCCTGAAAATGTATGTATACCAACAAACCAAACAACCAGCCAACCTTCTCCGAAAGTGCTAACCTAAAATAAATCTAAATTATTTCGTTGATTCCTTAAAAGTTAAGTGTATTTTACTAAATTATTTTTTTGGTTTGCCAAAAATTAAGTCGTTTTTACTGAATGATGATTTAACAAAATTTAAGTAAGTTCAAACATATTTATCGAGTTTGTTTGTCCCAATATAATCATTGGCCTCAGTGATTTTAGATTAATATTTATACTTTGTAATAAGGCTGTATTACCGATCGGCTAAACCTTCTTGGTGAGAAATCAGTCAATTATCCACTCGGCCACGCAGTTCCCAACTAGAAAAAGGAAAAAAACCGGCCTCTTCTTCCGATCGAAAATTTGACTAAACTTCTTCAATGCCATACTTCACTATACTGGGGTTCCAAAGTACTTCGCCTGTTGCCAATAGCCCTCGTATAGCTCTAGTACGATTATAGTTCAAACTAAAACTAACTTTAATTTGCTGTTGCTGACAGCTACCTTAATATCATAGTTAGAAACAACCGATATCACACGATTTGTCCGGATACCATAGCACACAAACCGAATTTATCTCTTCCAAACTCGTTGTGTTGAGGTGAAACAAGCCACTTTGTTAGAAAAAGGAAAAAAATAAGTCAACAGTACACGTCAACAAGAACAATTGGTTTTCCCAACGGTACAGTTTTACTGTACATTTAAGCCTATATATTGGGTTACTTAAACCACAAGTTTTAAGCATATTACTTTTTGCAGCTTTACAACAATAAGATTCAAAAAATTAAAAAACCAAATTTAAGAACTGGGTAAAGTATTGCTATTTAATTCTAATTCTTGTCTAAATATTTACAAAACATTTATTCAAAATTACAACCTAATACATTTCACTGTTAAAGGAAAGATAAGGTTTTAGATATAAAATATTTAACCCTTTCAGTCCCAAAAATTTACTACACTACAGAAACATCTGATATTCACAAAATAAGCTTATTTTAGGTCAAATATACGAATTCCATAAGGAAAAAAAATCTATTTAAATTTTTTATATGGTTTTTGAAACAATGCCAAAATTCTTTAACTGTGGAAAACAACAAAATAAAAAAATATATATTACCTAAAAAACACTTCGAGTTATGTATTTTAAAGTGTCTGACCATATTATTAAAAAAAATTTAGTAATTATTTTATCCGAAATAGTTTAAATTGTGTTTTAAATATGTGTAACTGAAGTGAACTTTTCAAAAATCAGGAGAAACGCTGGTTGACTATTTTCTAAATAAAAAAAAAATAGTAGTTCTGACTTCTATTGAGATTAAAGTAAAATTTTGTCTGATAGAACAAAGTGTGAAGAATCGAATGATGTGTGTTTGGATGTCATAGCGGAACATAAACATTTTGAAAAAAATATTGAAAGTGATGATGCCAAATGGCATCACTGGGACTGAAATGGTTAATAAAAACTAAACAAATATTAAAATGTAACCAAATTTATTGCAAAAATTGAATTAATACTAATAGAAAATCAATGCTGCTTTCTCCAGAAGACATAAAATAACTGATAATGAAATTATTTGTTTAAAAAAACGATTTTGGCAACTGAGGACTGGGCTGCATTTATGGCTTTTAAGTGTTCGAAAACTATTTGTGTTCTTAAGGCGTTAGAAAAATAAATCTGTTGGAAAAAAACGATTGATAAATTCCATTCTTGTGTGGGTGGAAATGTTTCTTAAAAAATCGTATGTGTTTTTGATATTTTTTATTTAAGGTAAAACTAAAATAAGGAATTTACTTGAACAGAATTTTGGCTTGAAGAATTTAAAAAATAAATACATTGGATATTTTTTGTTTGATATACAGATATTGAACTTAGTAAAAATTTGTTGCGTATTTTGGTGATACCTATTTACATTTTATGACTTTCTAACCAAAATGTTTGACATCCTACAGTTTGCCTATATGCGGTTTAAAGAAAAACACATAAAAATACGTCATGGTACAATATTTTTACTTGTTTTTATGTTATTTTACAAGAAAACAAAACTTGTTTTGAGTGGTTACTTTGCTTTTCATTAAATATAAGTAATTAGAAATGGACAATAATTCAAAACTGTATAAAACAAATGACAGTTTAAATTACATTTCACAATAATTTATCGTTTTAAATTTATGTACTATTCAGTTATATAATTTATTGACGTTAGTGGTCCTTCAAAGGTCTATTTAAAATTGTTTTTAATCACAAAGGAGTAATTTTTTTATCTACTTTTATATCACCTTTATGCCAATACAAATCATATCCCTTTAAATTCAAGAGTTTATATTGCTAATCCTATTTATAATGCGATTATGAACATAAAAATTTATTTAAATGTAAAATTTCGGTTTTAATGTTTCAGAAATTTTAAACAAATCAACTGACACTAAAACTATATTAAAAAATAAAATGTAAAAATATATATAGCAGATTAAAAGAGATTTATTAGCCTCATATTCTATATCTTATGTAAAAGTTATTAGTTTGTGATTTAAAAAGCCGCAATTGATGTCAAAAAAGGTTTAGTGTAGAATATATATATTAATACATCTTAAGCTTTGCACTGAAACACAAAACTTTATCTTTAATTAATTGCAATTTCTTATTTTAATTAAATTTAACATTTAAAGTAAAAATAAGAAATATCAACATTTTTCGATTCATTTGAATTCACCATTAATATAATGGAAAAATGCCTAGCAAACTTAAAAAAAAACGATTTGTTTAAATGCCAAGCATCTGTTGGTTTCTCAACTCCAACACTTTTCCCTTTTAATTGAACTTGGTTTGTCAGGATAGACTTATTTTATTTAGATAGAGGTACTGTGCTGTTTTTAATTTTGTCAATTATATTTAATTGTCTTGCAAATTATTCTACTGGACTAATTTATTCATTTTATGTTCTAAATATAGCAATAATGTTATACTGTTACATACATTTTAAGTTTATCAACTATATTTACAAATTGCACAGTTAAAAATTGTTGAATTGAACGCAAAATCTATAAATAGTCATTTATAATTTGAAATAAATATTAATGTGAGATATAATGAAAATGAATAAATTTCCTTCACAGCATAAAATAATTTTTACCATGCGTATAAAAAAGATAAAAGGAATTTATATAAATATAGTTTAACATTATGAAAATTGCAATATCATACATGTTGAAAACTCATGATAAAAATCGGATTATCACGGTTTAAAACTTTTCAAGCATCGCAATTTCCTTGCAAATTTATTAAATCTGGCCAATATGTGTATAACACTTAAAACATTAAAGTCCTTAAGTAAATATCTTAAAAGGGAATTATAACTCATTGTAAAAAAAGATTTTAGTTTTGAATTATCGTCGCACTAGAGCTACACGAGGGCTATTGGCAACGGGCGTCGTATTTTAGAACCACAGTCAGGTGACGAGCCAACACCTGAATAGGCACCCAATGCAACCGTTAAGGGCGACATCGTACGCAGCGTTAGGACTTTTAGGATTTTTGGCTGCACGGGCCGTTTATAGGTCAGCAGCTATTTTGGCGATGCCCGGACCCGAACCTGGGACCTTCCGCATGCTAAGCGAGTGCTTAACTGACTGGGCTCCCCCTAGGAGGATAGAAAGAACAGGAGCAGTCACGCGGATTCAAACGTACGGGAACTGAGTGAAGCCAGAGGTGGAGGGGAACCGGGGGAAGGCAGCTATCTTTATCTACCCCTAGTTAACATGGGGTTCAATGGGAAAATTTACGATTTTTCGTTTTAAAAGAAAAAAATTTGATCACATTATGAAAAACGAATACACACATGTATATTTCTAATATGCTCAGTAGATATACAAGTATTATTTAAAATACAATAACAGATAAACACTCAAAACTAGGCGATGTTAATATTGGTTCCTCTGGAAATCTTAAAATTATTTAATTATAACTTGGATTTTTTTTTTAAAAATCTTTTATTAAATCTTAAAGATCTGCTGCTCATCATTAAAATTTATTATTTTTGATCGAACAGATTGTTTAACGAATATATAACAGAACTTTTATTTAAGTTGCATATGAAATGCGTAATAAAGTAATCTAATTATTATATTTGATTCATATAACTTGCATATACGTTCTTTTTATTAAACAATTTTAATTATTGATAACCAATAAATGCTTAAAACTGATTTGATTACTTTTTTTTGATTTCTACTTGTTAATTTTAATAAAGCTAATATATTAAGTAGTTTTTTTACTAATTTGAAATAATTACTGCTATACTTATGCTACTAAATCACTAATACTTGTAGCTATTTTTATGAATAAAATAAAAAATCAATTTTCTGCTATAATTTATTAATTTTAATTACGATTCTGGATGCATTTAGGCAAGTAGGCCAGAGTTTTATAATCCAAGACCGGAAATTATGCTATTAGGCACGTCTCAAATTAATTATAAATAAAGTTTACATAACTGTAAGTTATTCATTGTTTAATTTTTTCACTAGGAGAAATTGCTGTGAAAAATAACTTTTTGACAGTTACAAATAAGTTTTTTTTGGTAGTAAAATACAAAATTGAAATATAAAAGAAAACTAGTTATGTTGCCATGCAGAAAGTTACACGCGTTTCATAATTTTTTTCCATACATTTTTCAGGACTAGGGGCTTCTTTTGTCTTACATTTTGATTATATTACGATAAAATTAAAGCAGAAAGTTCACTTTTTCAAATTTTGTTGCCAATCATTGTTAATGGGTTAAATAGGTAAAATTGTTGAAGCTTTAGCAGATAAAATATTTGTTATAACTTTGATACATGCATGAATTGAACTCTACATCTGATAAGTTTTCTTTCTTCTGGCTAATTAATTTTTAAAAAGTGAAAGGTTTTGTAGAATAGTTATAAGGTACCGATTAATGACAGAGAAGCAGGACCCATTTTGTTTTAATTTTTTTTTCTTTCATAACAAATGTACTTCATTATTGCGCACATCATGCTATAGATTTCATTAATTATTAATAATTCATGAAAATTCGAGGTTTTACAAATTGCTAAAAACTAAGGTTTTCAGTGTGATGGCGTAGAGAAGGAGAGAAGTACCTTAAAATTTTTGAAATTAATAAAATATATATGAGATTTTAGTAAAAAAAAAAACCTTTCAAAACTTTAAAGGTGATTGACTTTAAAGAGTTCTTCATTAGGGAAATTTCTTTAGTTGATTTTCTATTTTTTTTTTCATAAAAATAGCGACAAATATTAATGGTTTAGTAGCATAAGTATCATAGTAATTAATTGCAAATTGGTAAAAAAAAAATACTTAATATATTAACTTCATTAAAACTAACACGTATACATCAAAAATAGTAATCAAATCAGTTTTAAGCATTTATTGGTTATCATTAATTAAAATTGCTTAATAAAAAAGAATATACGCAAGTTATACGAATAAAATATAGTAATAAGATTACTTTATTTCGCATTTTATATGTAACTTAAATAAAAGTTCTAATATATATTCGTTAAAAAATCTCTTCTATCAAAAATATTAAACGTTTAATGATGAACAGTAGTTTTATAAAATTTAATAAAAGATAAAAAAAAAATCAAGTTATAACAAAATAATTTTAAGATTTCCAGAAGAACCAATATTAATATCGCCTAGTTTTGGGTGTTTATTTGTTATTGTATTTTAAATAATATATGTATATCTACTGAGCATATGAGAAATATACATATGTGTATTCGTTTTCCATAATGCGAACACATTTTTTCATTTAAAATGAAAAATCGTAAATTCTCCCATAGAACACCATGTAAAAGTGGGGTAGATAGAGGTCCCTTTCTCCCAAGAGGGAGGGTAAAGCTTTTTCGCTTCACGCCCAAGGCCACATGACTACTCCTGTTCTTTCTATCCTCCTAGGGCTCCCCAGCCCCAAAAGATTTTAGAAATTATAATATGATAGTGTCACAATGATTTTACAATACAATGCCTAGTCTGCAAGGGCCAAGCTGCCAATAAAGCAGCTCCGTTTATAAAAAACATTTTTGCTTCATTTTTTTAAAAAAAAAAACAATTCATATATTCAATTCCAATAGAGGATCATCATAACTAGTTCACATGTCTCTCATAAAGCGAAATCAAAGTCAGTTATGAAATATTCTGCATCGTCAAATTTGAAATGTATTATGAGCACAGCTTTAAACAAACTAATTTTTAAGTTATCTTCAAAAACGATATTTGTTAGAATTTGAAACGCTCAAATTCCTTTTGGTGAGCAGCTTTAACATAACATGTTTGTATAACATGGATTGTGGGTTTAATTGCTAGTAACAAACATAGCACATGCAATAACCATTCCCCAAATCTTCATTGCTTTGTTATTAAAACCATTCTTCTGTTAGTTAAACTGTGTGAAGCCTGATATTAGACAATGATATACAGTAGATAATGGTTTGCTAATTATGATTATGTAAGAGTATACATATATAATGTTATTATGAATGCGCAAGAATACATGTTCAACATAGTCTCAATTTATTTTTCTACAATCATTAGAAGCATCAAGTTGAAAGAACACTCGCTTACTTTAACTTAAAGGCTATTTAAGTCGAACAAAGAACGTTTAAATAATCTCGTTAATTTACTACAAATCAATAATATATTATAAATCATTTACTATATTCTAATTTTCTCGTGTTTGGTTAAATAAAGCACTTGAATCAGCATTTTTGTAATTGTTATTTTATACAGTGGTGGAAATTGATTTATGAACTAACATTCTTTTCACCAGATATCGCTTTGTATTAAGTGCTCACAATTCGAATTTTGTGTGTTGTATATTCAGAGTATAATAAAGGATTTTCGCACATAATTTTTTTCAAAAAATGACATTAAATAAAAATATATCTAATTTTAGTTTTTAAGCATGTCAAATGATGGAAATTGATTTATGAACTCAAATTTATTTTGAACCCAGGTGCCAAATATTTTAACTAGTTCTTCATTTGAACTTCAGGGGAGCTTACTATCAGTGCTTATAAATAAGATTAAGGCAAAATTTGTTGAAATTTATCTGTTTTATTCCCATTTTACTAAATAGGAAAGCTTGCGGGACTGCCTGAAGCCAAAAAGGTAAAAAATGACCCTTATATAATATTGTAGCAAATCTATAAGAGAAATTAGCATATTAATTAAAAGATCAATAAATATAATTCATAAATATTTGAAGAATCATTCTGACTTCGGCAAAACCATCATTAAAAAAGGTGTAGCCCTCGTGGGACGAGGGACAAAAGCAGGATTATTGTACTTGTATCCCAAAAAGTTACCATTTGAGTAAGTATTTGTGCATTAGAGGGCGAGTTTGTTATGAACAATCACTTCTTGTAACTCCCAGAAGAGTAGGACAAATATTGATATCGTCGTCGAACTTGAAATGTTCCAAAATAAAGGCTGGTTCAAAGCTTACTCTTCACCATAAGAAAAGACTTTTAAAATATAGTCGTAACTACATGAAAATGGATTGGGTGGGGGTGGAGGGAGGGAAATGGGAAAAAAGTGACATTTGCTGATAAAAAAAAATTCAATTTGGGTGATCGTGATGGTTTAAAATGTTATTGAAAGGATCTTCTGAAATAACCAAGATATGTCATCAGCAGAAATGCTAGTGGTGGAAGTTTGATGGTTTGGGCCCCGATATCTTATGATTGAAGAAACAAGGTTATATTTCTGAAGAGCTGACAAACATCACTTTATTGCAGATTAGTTCTAGAAAATTCTTTAATTCCTTTTTGCATGGCAAAACTATGCTTTTGATTAGATTTTTATGCATGATAGTGCAAGTATCCACATTTCAAACGAAATGGAAGACTGGTTAAATGGACTAAGCGCTGATCATTTAGATCATCCTGCCAATAGCCATGACTTAAACCCCAAGAATAATGTCTGAGATCAATTGGTTTGAATAATTTACTCAAATGGAGTATGGATTTAATGAAGTGTGCATCAGTTATAGAATAAAAGGACTTAATCATTAAAAACGGCAAATTGCTTGACCAAAACTTGACCCAAAGTTTCGTGTTGTCTATGAAAAACAAAATCGAGAAAGCATTAGCGACTAAAAATAGTTTTAGCAATTATTAATTGAGATTGAATGTAAAAGTTCATAAATCAATTTCCCTATGCTAAAACTAAAATATCAACAAAATAAATTGTTTACGAATTTATGTAAAATTTTATTCACGTGTATAATTTATAATGCGAAGCCTGTATAGTATATAAAATTTAAATCGATAAAAATGCATTTAATAAAGAAATACTGTTAAAAAACTGTCAGTTCATAAATCAATTTCCTCCACTGTAGTAGATGTTTCAGAAATAAATTCGGCCCTACAGTGCTTTTTTTTTGTTAAGCAACAATAATAATTGAAAGACTAAATTAGTTGAACACTTAAAGTGGTAATTAATAAAAAGAACCTATCCGATCTTTATGAGGCAGAATGATAGTTTTTTTTTAATATAAATTCTGCTGAGTTTTCCAACGTTTTTTGTACGAAAAGTACATATTAACGATATTTGTTTCGTTTATAAGGTCTAGGATACCAAATGGCATAAATTCGCGACAAAAACAAGATAAAGATTCCTATTGCTTTCTTTAAGCAAAAAGCAATATTTTTTATCTATGCTATTGATACTGAGTTTTATATAAGGTAATGCAGCATCTTTTATATTGTAAATCAATGCGTATCGCATATAAAGTACCCCCAAAAGGCAAAGACGCTAAGTCCTTTGAGTCCTCTTATCTCTCGACATATCTCGGTGTTTGCATCCAGGTAATTACAACATCGCCCCAAATGCATAAGGGATACCCGGAAGAAAGAGATTATTTCTCATCAATCACAAAACACTTGAAAAATAAAATAAATGGATCTCGGATGTATAAAAAAATAGAAATGTTTAACTATTTTTCTTTTCTTTAGTTGTCTTTTTTTGCGGCGACTGGAGGGGGAAATCTATCATCTCTATCGTTCTTTGGCGAAATTTCAAATTAGACTTGGGGTTTTTAAGAATTGATTTTGAGGATTGCGTTTGAAAAAGCAAAGGAGATATACCAGAAAAACTATATTGCGGAACGAAAGTGTTTTCTTTGTTATTATCTTTCCATATTTTAAATTGAAAATTGGTAAAAAAAATACAACCAGTTTTAGTTTAGTTGTCATGTTCTGTTAGAAAATAGTCAGTAAATAAACGATATTTAAAAGTCATAGTAGTTTAAACTAAATTTATTTTATGCGCGCACTTGAAAACACCATTAGATTTTGTGATTTGTGCTTCCTCTAATACTTCTGCGAAAATGGATAAATTGTATTTTCAAATAAATCGTTCAAGCATTGCACTTTCAAATACATCTTTAGTAACAAACCATAAAACATTTTAATTTTACAAACAATACTAAGGTAAAAAAAATATTTTAAAAGACAATAGATTTTTAAAGCAATCAAAACCTCATACTTCCCATTGATTTGGCTTATTTTCTACGCATTCGTTTATATACCATCTACAGTATTTTATTTTCAAATATGCCACAGAGTAAATATTTTTTAATATATTTTTCAAATGGTTACATTCTGTATTTTTCTTTGAAGTTATTTTATTTGTAATTGTGTGTAGATATTTTTTTATGAAATAAAGTTTTGTTGAAAATTTGAATCATAAATATTTTAATTACCTATCTACTTAATTGCTTGCTGTTTTTCCCGATCATAATTGAAATGATCATTGCTAATGATTAATTTATTAGTCATCTCTATCGCTTTTTTCAGAAATTTCACAAAGGATTAAAGTATATTCTAAAAGATTAATTTTAAATAATAACATTGCTGTGTTAGTTGTCTTTTTTTTAAATCTTACATTTGAAAAAAATGTTTTTTAACCCTTTGCACTACGTGGGTAAAAGTCATGGAGCTTAAATTTGGTATTTATCTTAAGTATATTTTCTTTGTTTTTGTTATTATATTTATTATTTTAATTAAGAAGCATAGTCTTAGTCAAATTCGTAAATTTATAGCAATTAACCTAGCATTCTATTAGCGCTTAAAAGGTTTGGGTCGGGCTCAATTACCATTTTACAAGATCTTCACACAGCTATGTTCTAAAAGGAATAAATAAAGAAATTATCTTTTTTAAAGGTTTATTTTAAAACGAGCTGGGAGGAATTAATATTATGATACTCGATTAATAATTTGTATCAAAATATAAAATTTACAATATTCTTAGCCATTAGTAAGAGTTTTATTATAATTACTGCTGGATGTATTATTATTCATGCAAAAAAACCTCGAAGCACTGAGATCCGCGTGTATACATTCCCGCCCTCGCCTCGGGTGTAATTTCTCTCTCTGTGACAGTAAAAATTATTTTTGTGTCTGTCTTACTTGACGGGGAGGTTTATAAGCAGGTCTCTGATAAAGCACACAAACCGGAATATACAGGGTGGTTATAAAATAACGCTCCCTGTTCGGAGTGGTCTGTAGCTTGAATGAATAATCCAAATGCAAAAAACTTTGAGACACTTACTAATCAAGAAGGGAAAAAAGAATATAATCATAAAAAACAAACTCGTCTCTTGACCAGGGTTCTAAATTACGAGGCCTAATTGGATATGTTGGCCGTTATTAGCCATAATTGGCTACTCATCGTAATTATAACCTTGGTCAAGAGACGAGTTTCTGTGTTATAATTCCATTCTTTTTCGTAATAAAGAAACTCGTCCCTTGACCAGGGCTCTAAATTACGAGGCGTAATTAGCTGTGCTGGCAGTAATTGGCCATAATTGACGACGCCTCGTAATTTAGATTCTGGTCAAAAGACGAGTTTGTTTTTATGATTATTCATTTTATGATTATTCTTTAAAAGATTATTCTTTAGGATTCTGTCTTTTTTATGATTCCATTCTTTTTCCCCCTTCTTGAATAGCAAGTGTCTCAATTTTTGATGCATTTGGATTATTCATTCAAGCTACAGACCACTCTGAATAGGGAGCGTTATTTTATAACCACCCTGTATATGTATCAGCCCTACTCGTGCCGCCCCGGTGGCGCAATCGTTAGGATGCTTGCCTTTGGAGCTCCTGTTGTCGGGTGCGAATCCCGGTCAGGCATAGATGTTTGTGACCGTCAATAAAAGTTGATATATGTCTATGTGTTTGTGTCGTCTCTTTCTTTGTGTGTCTTCTTGTGCATGTTGTGTCACTGGGGCTCTGGGGCTTATTGGGGCTTAGTACAAAAGACTTAAAGTCGCAGTGCTTGGCTATCTCCCCCCCCTCCATCCCCCCCCCTCCCCCACCTCCCCCCCAACCAAGAAAGTCATAAGTCATCAACCCTACCCTACCCTTCGCGTGTATATTTTTTAGTTTTCTAGTAGTTTTTTTAATTGCAGATCATCACTTGACTGAAGTTCTAAATTTATTGGAGAATAGCCCTCGTATAGCTCTAATGCGATAATAGTTCAAACTGACCTCTCTATTCATTCATAAACCTAAACCAACATAACTTACTTCTATGTCAGGCGGGTTACTACGACACATTCTTTCTTAGTTTCGAAAGTTCTAGAACGAGATTTTGTCAACAACCAAATCGAAAACGACTCATTCTTACTTACCTAGGACAACCAAGAAAGCACATACCAACTTTGTCTAGCGCATACGGCATGCGGCGTCTAAAGAATGGAAATGTTTTTTCAAAAAAAAAAAAAACAATCAGTTCGGAATATAAGATGATAGAGTTTAAATTAAAATGATTTTGTCCCAAAACATAAGCAATGAAACATATGTATATATAAAAGTAAGCAAAAGTAAAAAATAGGGATGTGAAACGCTACACAACTTTCAAATCGGTAATAGATAGTTTTAAAGCCAAAATGATAAATATAGGGGGGGGCGATAGGGGGGGGGGCGTAGGGGGGGGCGTAGGGTACATATATATTCCGGCTTGTGTGCTTGATCAGGAACCCGCTTAAAAGCCTTCGTCAAGTACAGAGAGAAAAATTACACCCGAGGTGAGGGCGGGAATCTAATCCCGTTATTTAAATAAATATATAAGTTTGTATTTCAAGTTTTAAATTAAGAAGAAATGATTTGTTTTTTTATCGTAAAACTATTTTTATCGCCAAATAAATTTAAAATTGTGAATTTAAAAAAAACATAGGTTTATAATAAATACTAAAAGAAACAATAGAAAACTGATATTCGACACTATAAGAAGCAAAAAACCCCGAAGCTGTTTTATACGTTATGAGATATGACAGTTTTTTACGTAACAAAAGAGTCGAACGTAACAAAATGTGATGTTTTCTAAATTAGATTGGAAGGTAAAACATAATACTCCGTCAAATATGTAGTATTTTTTATTTAGAATATATCTAAACTGATTTAATATACTACATATTTATATTGTTAAATTAAAATTTTTATTGTTATATTTATATTGTTATGTTCAAAAACTTTTAATGAAATCGATTGCAATTGAAGAGCTTAGTGGAATTTTTTTTTGAAAAAATCAATTTGAAAAAGAAAATGAGATTTTGTATCAATAAACATGTTATTTCCCCCTTTACAGATAGCAAGTTTCGCCTTTTCGTAAATTTTAAGTTAAGTATATTTTTTACAAGGGGCTGGGGAGCCCAGTCGGTTAGGCACTCGCATAGCATGCGAAAGGTCCCAGGTTTGGGTCCTGGCATCGCCAAAATAACTGCCGACCTATAAACGGCCCGTGCAGCCAAAAATGACCGACGAATTATTCCCTGTGTAAGGGAGTGCACGTTAAATATCCTTCAAAGTCCTAACGCTGCGTACGATGTCGCCCTTAACGGTTGCGTTGGGTGCCTATTCAGGTGTCGGCTCGTCACTTGACTTTGGTTCTAAAATACGAAGCCCTTCGCCAAAAGCCCTCGTGTAACTCTAGTGCAACGATAATTCAAACCTAACGTAACCTAATATTCTTTACAAGCGCAGTTTTTAACGTATCTAAGTGCAAACGAAAAACTTCAAAGCACATTTTCTTGTTTTCACTTTTTGCCACTTAGCAGGTTCTTCCACTACGCGGGTAAAAGTCATGGATTATTCCGCAAAGACCTTTGGCGGTTTGGTTGAATCATTTTGCATAAAAATAGAATAAAAGATGTAAAATGGTTTAAAGCTCTTTATATGTGCTTGGTTGGTAGACATATATATTCAGGCTTGTGTGCTTGGTCGCAAGGACCCGCTTATAAACCATTGTCAAGTAGGGCAACATAAGACACACACACATACACAAATGACAGATGCTGCCATCTGTCGCCACCTCCACAATTTAGACATGTCCCTGAAGGGGAGAGAAATTTTCTCCAGGGACCTGTATCCGTGGGAAACTGCGCAATGACCACCGACAGGACTTTCGGACCCAACAGACTTAACGAGCACGTACTCCGCATATACTCGACAAACACAAACAGCCATGCCTCATCGGGATTCAAACCTGGACCCAGCAGGTCCAAAGGCCAACGTATTAACCACTGCGCCGCCGGATCGGCCTTTATATGCTTTAAAATATACGATTTAAAAACTTTTTAAAAATATACAAAAAATAAACAGAACAGAGATTCCTAAAGTAATAGTTAAGAAATTTTAAGTTTTCAAATTTAATATAGAAATTTTTATTGAATGCTTGCAATGAGAGTATTTCTGGATATGCAAATAAGAAACTCGTGTTGAAAACTTGTAAAAAAATATCAACTTTATCAACTCAGCCTAGTTGTTCAGAAACGATCATTAATATATTTGAGCTACTCGATTTATGCATATTTTGTGAAAATTTTTTGATTTTATATTTTTAAATGCATTGAATTAAAGTATTTTAAGAAATGTTTCGTGAAAAGAAGTAATTACGTTGTTATGGGAAGTATTTTCTCAATGGAAAAGAAGTAAGTCATATATTTTTATTTTGATGAACTCTTTACAAGTTCATCAAGGCAGTAACGCCAATTAATGAACTATTTTTAAACATGGTTAAAAATTAGGTTATTTTAAAAGAAATCGCAATGAAAAAATTATGTTAATTATATTCAACCTACAAGATTGAACTAGTTTACTGCATTTGAAGTATCGAGGTTATTATTTTAACAAAGTGTATGCGGCCCGCAGCGCAATGTTAACCGTGTTAGTTAGCCCTTGAGCTGTGGGCTCGGGTTCGAGTCGGTCATTGATGGATGTTTGTGTCCGTCAATAAATGTTGTTATTTTGTCTAAAGTTGTTTGTGACGTCTCTCTTTTTTTGTGTCTCTTGTGATTGTTTTTTCTTCTGGGGTTTGAATACAATAGACCTAAGGTCGCGTGTTCGGCGAACTTGCCCCCACAAGAAAGTCATAAGACATAAAAGACATAAGTCAAAAACAAATGTAATGCCGGCCCGCAGCGCAAATGGTTAACGTGTTAGCCCTTGGAGCTGGAGGTCTCGGGTTCGAGTCCCGGTCATATGCATGTATGTTTGTGTCCCGTCAATAAAATGTAGGTTATGTGTCTAAGAGTTTGTGACGTCTCTTCTTCTTTGTGCTCTTGTGATTGTTTCATTTCATGGGGTTGAATACAATAGTCCTAAGGTCGCAGTGTTCGGCGAACTTGCCCCCCACCAAGAAAGTCATAAGTCATAAACAATTGTAGAAAAAATATTTTTTTTTATCAAGTACTCTTTTTAAACAAAACTATTTGAGGTTTTTAAACATACATTTTCAACATGACCAAAATGCTATTCTAACCATAAAAATTAATTTGATTAAAACGAATTAATTACAATAACAAGAAGCCATTTTTTACTCCGTGGGTGTACATTTGCAATGGCACGAATAGAAAAATTTTCGCAACACATTAAACTTTCTTTCAAAATACAATTCTTATATACTAAGGTGTGCTTTGGTTAGTATAATTATGATACAATCCGAAATCAAGTTCCTTAAAAAAAAAGACGTTTCTTTAATTTTTTATTTAAAATTTATATTAATAATATTTCTTGGTAAATTTTTAAAAATGTAATTCAATAACATATTTTTAACTTAAATTCTTTATTTTTAAATTCGAAAAAGTAAAAAAAAAGAATGGAAAGTTGCTAATGACGTATTGAAGATATCTGTTTGTCTGTATGTACCTCTCTTCAAAATTAGGTTCTAAACTTCTGATCAAAAAAATTATTTTATATTATTAATGTCATCAAATCAAAGACGTAACTTTCAAACTTTTTGTCCATCTGTTGACGTGTCTTTAAACGACATCTGCCTATCTGCCCATCAACCGTCTACTCATTTAAATATCATTGAATTTAAATTTTTATTAATTTAGATCGCTTTTTACATCGACAATCTCATGATAAATTAATAAAATTTAATGTTTGATTTATGTTTGATATGTAAATCCGTTTGGAATGTCGCCATAATATGTAGCACAATGTGTTTCAATTAATTTTCATCATTTGCTTATAAGGAGCACAACACATAACGCAAATTTTCAAGTTCCACTTTCATGCATAAAAAAGCTGGATAATTTAGATTTTTTCTTCGTTTATTAATGTATAACTCTGTAAGGGTATCTAAATGCAAATTATTCACGGTTCCTTTTATTTTTGCAAAAATTTTGGGAACAAAACCTTTGAGAATTTTTTTTGTAGATAGTATATCGGTTACATTGTGTTGTAATGTTTTTTGTCTTAAATAATTAAATTAATCATTGTTCAAAAATTAAAAATGTAAAGCGAAATATTGCTCCCAAATGATTCTTTACAGCTTACTAATTTAGCCGGTTTTTTTTTTTAATTATTATTGAGTTTTCAAAAGAATAATAACTAAAATAGTTATTTTTGGCATTTAAAATTTAAATTACAATATTACAATGCAAAGTGAAGCTACCCTAGAATTTTTGGGAGCTTTGAGATTTCCCGAAACAATAAAACGAGAGACCGTCTTAAAAATTAGTATATGACTTCTAGTACTTTTCGGAAGTCACAATAAAAAGAATTCGAGAAATAACGCAAGAGCAACGAGTAGCTGCCATAAAATTGTTTAGGTTTTAGGGATATCGTTAAAAACGAAAAGAGCTATGGATTTCAATCCTAGAACACAAGTTAGTATTACACTTCAGACAGAACAATTAAGTTTTCAAAAATTGGCAGAATGGACAACGAAACTAGGGCGTAAGATATCTATTCTTTAGAAGAAATTCAAACTTGTGTGGTGTTTCACATCTCTAGATTTTATAAAAGAATTTTCAGCAAATTTTTAAAGTTAGCTATTTCAGCTCCTTTAGAAGCTCTTGTTTTCTTAAAAAATTTTCTTAAAAGCTTTTCCGACAATGACGATTCAATTGGTGCAATCGAACTATTTACCAAAAGAACCCACCCCTGCAACGCATGAGCGATGCTTTATTCCCCGCATCATTAATATTCTGATAATGTGTTCCTATTACAAAAGGTTACGCTTTCCCGCCTCTAACACTAAGTCTTGCAGAGAAGCTTGCTTAACTTGGCATTATGCCTAAAAGCACGATTTATCAAACAGGCCTTCTGTGCATCATGTGAAGCTTCTAATTATGTGCTTTACGGCTCGCAATATGCGGGTGTAGACACAATTCGCTATTGAGGTTTGTCAAAAATGCATATGATGTTTTAAAAAACGCAATTGATTTTTCTAAAACAAGCATCGCAACTTGTATGTTATGTGTCGAATCATTTTGTAAAAGATAATTTCATGTTTCTACTTCTACGGACTTCAACTACAGCTTCCTTAATAGAATTATTACGCTAAACGTAAGAGAAATAATAATAGTTCAGTACATCCAATTGTCCGTCCATCAGCCACTTTCACAGTAAAAACCCTAAATCCCAAAGTTTTGAGTACAATTTTCTCAAAAAAAGTCAGTTCTAGTTACAACTTTGCAGAACCAAACCAGAGTTTTGTGCGTTGACCCTGTTTTGTTTGTCTGATGGTCGTGAAACCATTTGAGCTTAATGGTTAGTTTGGATAGTGGGATGTGATTTTCGAATAACATATGCTTGCAATTTGAGATATCCACTTTATAAACAACTTTTTTCCCCTAATATCATTTAAAAATATTTTGTAACAGGAGATTTGTTTTAAATCGGCGTTTTCGTGATAGGGAGAAAAGTAACGTGACTAACATATCTTTTAGATTTCTTTTTTAAGACTTTGCACTTATTTTTTACATAAACTTTGTCAGAGAAGCTGCGCTTCAACAATGTTTGATACTTTGTGAACTTGTGATTCAAGTATT